>NW_025913627.1:0-27079 GCF_018835915.1 Vigna umbellata
TATTTTGTGTCTAGCTCTTTAACATTCTTTTCATTTTAAAATTTTCTCTTTGATTCTAACTTTATCTTGTGATGAATAAATAACATTTTCTATTGTTTTAATAGAAGAACTTATTGATAGTATGCAAATGTTAGATCTTTTAAAATTTTGATGTATTTATATTTATTCTTTTATCTCTTCATTTATGATGTTTAATTATATTTGGTTAGATATTAAAGTTTATTTTTTCAGAAAGATGTTTGCATTTTCTAAATATAAATAACTTTATTTAAATTAGTTATGTCAAGGTAGGTTATATATCATAAAATAACTATTTGATTTGTCAAATTTGGTACTAACGTTTTAATATAAATGTGTACACTACTTTCATATATTAAAAAAAATTAAATCCTCTACGTAATATTTCAAATTTCATCTCATATTTAGCATACATTTTTTAATTAAAATAACGAGTATTATCTTAATTACAAATATATTTAAAATAGAATTCTTTTCATAATAAGCTTCCTATTTAGAAACCTTTGCACCGAAATTTTCTACGTAGATGTACACGTGTATTATTTTTAATAAAAATAATCTAACCATCATCAAAATTAGAAAAATATTGAAAGCAGAATTCTTTTATTGGAGGTTATGATTTATAATACTTTTTCTACTTAAAAACCTTTGGATTGAATTTTTAACGTAAATATGTAATTACATTATCTTTCCTTAGCAAATTGTTGTTTAGATACAAGTTGGTTATCAAATTAGATATTCATTTGACCTCATACTACCTAAGTTGACGTCGACTCACTACAAAAAATAAGATTTTTATCGGGGGTTATTTTTTCCATTTCCGGCGGTTTTAACCCCCGGAAAATATGTTACCCGCGGTTAGGAAAACCGGTGGGAAAACCTGCGTCGTTAAGTAATTATCGGCGGTTTTTTAAAAAATCGCCGCAATTAGCGGGGGTTTTGAAAAACCGCCGGTAGTAGTGGGGGTTTTACTAAAACCGCCGGTAGTAGTGGAGGTTTTACTAAAACCCACCCGGAAATACCGGGGTTAAGCAAACGGCCGGTAATTTGTGAGGTTTATGAAAACCTCCGGTTTTTTTGAGGTTTTTCAAAACCGCCGGAAAATGTCAATATTTAATTTTTTTTATTATTCAAATTCTTGTTATCATTAATTAAACCAAAAATTCAATAAGATGAAACCAACATAAATGTAAACATTAAATATAAACCAAATATTATTATATAAAGTTGTCAACATTAAGAAATACAATTTAATGTTTCTTTAAAATTAAACTTAACAGTTTTATAATATATTATAGTTTCTTCATATTTTCATCTCTTTGGTACGTCTTCTTCATTTTTCCTCATTTGGTACTGTCTTCATTATCCATTCATTTGATATGCTTCCTTTGTCAATACCTACAATATAAAACAACAATCATTCGTTATAATATTTTTTAAAATTATTAGACCGAATTTACAAACTATTGATAGTTGAAAAAATATTAAAATATGATATAATAGAAACTAAATCCAAGTATATCGATGAAAACAAAAGGTTAAGCATTTTATGAAAAGTAAGAGAAAAAAAAACATAGATCTTGATCTTAATACACTACAAAAATATCTATTATATCTTTGATATATATCAAATCATATGATTCAAATTGTGACTCTTAACTGTAGCGAAGGTAAACAATAACAATTGTCCAGATTTAGCATCGTTTAACATAGTAACAGACAATATAAACAACTTTAATATATGGCAATACTTCTAAATTTGAACAAAATGCCCAAGCACGTGAAAAAAATAATATATACACACACAAGATATAACACGAGAATCTACCTTCTCAAACTCTGAAAGTCTGTCCACTATTAGGTCTTGCCTTGGAGAACCCCAAAATTCCATCATTGATTTAGGAAAAAAAAATCTCATTGTCAGCGAGGTTGCTCTTAGTTCCAACAGGCTCTGGGATGAAATGGTCCAAACCTTTGCGAGCAAATTTCAACAATATGAAACATCAAATTAATCTTCAAAAGAACCAAGAAACAATTGTCATATGTGGAAGGCCTTATAGTCATCCAAATGAATCAGTCAAAGCCAATAACATATGTGAAAAAGAAAAATTCCTTTTAAAGGTTAAAAAGCTTGAGGATGAAAAATACAGAACTAAAATTTCTGATAGATAGATATGTACAAGTTGTCTCTTTGTTGTGTTAATTACTCGGGTTATTTTTAATTGTTCCAAATGATGCAAGGTAATTACAAAACATCATGACAATATATAGTCACCTGTGAAAATGAGAGAGTACAAATATCTGGCAGCCAATCTCCCACTTTTCAAGCTACAAAGTCACGAAGAAATAATCAAGAGTGTAATCACTAAGCCAGTTTATATAATTCATAGATTCATAGATGAAGGAATATAACCTCTCCTAAAATTAATTATTTTTGTAGTGAATAATGCTTTATTTGTTTTGAGATAAAGGAATTAATAAAATATATAGAAAAGATTTTATATCCTTTAATAATAAAGATATGATACAAGAATAAACAAAAACACTCTTAGTAATACATATATACTTTGTGTCCTACTGTTATATAAGATTGTTCCTTATTTCTTTAATTAAAACATAACAATGCAATATCAATTATATTAGATAGCTCATACCTTTAGTGTCTTTCATTCTATTCGAGCGTTTGCCCAACTTCTCTCCAGAAAAAGCTTCAGAAAACCACATGACGCTACCATACCTGCACATTTTAACTTAGCAATAGAACAACTGAACAACAATGTTGATATTATCAATAAGCAAAAAAAATGCAAGTAGGTTCAAGCTTTCCATGGCAATCAGATCCTGAAGCCCAACGTAATCATGTGATAACGCAAAACCACAACAAAATCCCATCCCATTAGTATCATAGATACAAACAATAAAGCCCCATTTCATAATTCATTCCAATTTAAATCTAAGAATATCACATTTATGGTGAAATAAACCTATAAGTAGGTCCCAACTATGAGTACCTTTTTCCTAGTAAGATAATATTAAACATTTCAGAATGACAAATGAAACATGCAACTGATTCCAATTCATATGGAAATTGCCGTAATTAATTTTCTTGTGATGAATGTAAAGAGGTCAACTAAATAGACAATCCCCACAATCACCTGAGCTAAACCCGCCACAAGCCAATTCAATGTCACTTCTACTTCTGTGATTGGATATGGTACAAACCTGCACTGTTGAAAACCATTGACAAACGCAGCCTGCACTAGTTTCTATTATTTAAACAAAGAAAGGCTTAATTTCTATATATACCATATATACCCCACTATGTGACAGGGCATAGTCAAGCAACCACATTTAATAAGAGAGAACGGTTCCTGAACGTATGGGAAAGGCACCAATACCAAATGAGAGACTTGAAGGACGTACCAAGTATAGGAAGATCCAGTCAAGTAATTTCTATGTGGGTTGTTGAATTTGCATCGCAGGCCTTAACAAAGATAGGTTACAAGCACAAAAGCATATATTGGCAAAAAAATACTGTTAAAGTCCAATATTTGAATGGAAAGAAAACCAGCCGCCCGTGTCATAGGCAAGGCACCCTACCTACAACCATATAACTCACTAACAACAAACGCCTGCACCAAATGTAAAGGAATACAACTTCAAAGCACATAATTTTCTTAGTGAAAAAGTGACTGCACAACTTTATGAAGGATGTTCTAATTCCATCGTAGATTCCAATCCAAGGTATAAACATCAAGTCCAATCTATAACCTTCCATTTTTTAAAACCAATTCAATAAATCCTAAAGATGAAGTGGTACAATACAAAGTAATTTACCGTCAATTTTATTCAGGTATAGATTAAGTGCATATTATCAGCTAAAAGATCTTAGTCCTGATTAATGTGCAGCTTTGGCCTACACCGCGAGAATTAGCACCTAGCAAGAAAGACAACTAAACACCGTATGATAATGTTCATATGTAATCTAACTCTAATGGCTCGGTCAGGATGATCACAGCTTATTTCTCTTTCTCCTTCTTCATACTTCTCTCAATTCATCACAGTCCGCCTTTGCATCTTCTTCCAACCCTAATTCTTGAAATCTAATTTACAAGAAGAGAAGAGATATGTGACTGTGAAGAGAAGAAGAAAAAAAAATAAACCATAAAACAGAGTAACAGAGATATAGCAAGAGATGAGAACCTCCTACAAAACGCTCTTGTTCTTCAAAGGCTGCGCATGCTGTGCTGTTGCCACTTCTACGGTGACGACGGCGAGTGCGTCGTTCCTCGCTGAGCTCGAGGTGCGTGCTGGTGGACCATCGTCCATCGCGTAGCCGAGATGGAGACGGATCTAGACCCACGAGTCCAGGCACGAAGGGTGGGGTTTTATTGCTAGCCTGGGAAGTTGGGAATAGTGGAATCTATGGTTTTGCGAGAGTGAAAGGAGTACTTTGGGAACTGAAAAGGGGTTTACAACAAGATTGGGAGGTATTGGGGAAGATAAAAAAGAAGTAAGTTTTCAAACTAACAAAGGGCAATGCAAGAGGACTGGGGTTTACAATATGAGTCAGAAAAAATCTTATTTTAAAAAAATAAATAAATGTTTAGGGGCGGTTTTTACTTATAAACCGCCGGAACTATTTAGGGTTTCAAAAACCGCCGGAAAATAACCCCTCTTAAAATATATTTTTTTGGTGGTGACTGATTTAAACAAGTCAATAAAATATAAAATAAAAAGACCTAGCTCGACCCCTCATTTATTAAATGTATGTATGTATATGATGGTAGTTTGTCCCTACTTAAAAAATGACTTCTAAATAAAAACTTTTTTTTTAATTATGTCATTCAAATGTTAAAAATAAGGTTTAATGTCTTCGTAGGTCCCTATTTTGGTCATGAATTTCAAATAGGTCCTCTTTCTTTTCGGCGTATCAATTGAGGTCCTTGTTTTTTGTAAAATTGATCATTAGAGGATGCTCGTTAAAATTGGGACAAAACGGCCGTAACATTCTAAACGAACGTAGCATGGTTCAGTGCAGTTCCTATCAGACGTGGCATGGTCAGTGCAGTTACTAATCAGACAGTGGCATTTAAAAGCATTTTTGTATTAATAAAGAAGAAGGAACAAAAGTATAATCAGATTTGGGTAAGGGTATACTAGGAAAAAAGAAAAATTTAAAGGGCAAGACGTTTAAATTGAGGACTGCAACGAGATTGGGGAAACAAATTGGGGTTTTTTAGTATTAGGGTTCGCCGTTGAAGGAAGAAAAATCGCGATCTTTGTTCGAGCTGAAGCGGCAAGGTTCGTCGGTGAAGAAGATGTAGTTGGAAGCGGCAGAGTGCATGCAGGGGTTCGTGTCTCGATAGGTCAGGTGTGGGTCCTTTTGTTGTTGGAAGCAAGAAGCTGAAACATGTGGTGAGTGAAGGTTAATCTCAAGGAAGGTCAGTGTTTGTGCTTTATTGTCTTTGTTTTTATTGAATCGAAACTACAATATTCGGTGGTGATCTCCCATTGATGTATGGTTTGGTCTCTGGTTTTGATTGCATTTCGGTGGTCCCCCATGTATGTTTAAAGTTATTTGACTTTGTTTGAGTGCGTATGTTTAAAGTTATTTGGTCTTTGTACCTGTTTTAATATATATTTTTTTTGTCGTCATATGTTTTCATAATAGGTCTGTAGATATATTTATGTTGTGTTGTGCGTAATGGAGGACGCTATTGTGTGTGTTTTCCACCATGGGAGGAAAGTTCATTAATGATAGTACCCTAAAGTATGAAGGGAGACAACAACTTTGTCCTTTGACCCTGACAGGTGGACGTATAACTTCAAACACAAACACAACACCATTCTCCTCCTTCTTGTTGGTGTTGGTCAGATACAACTCATAGGGATGTACGTAACTTCAACCCATAGGGACGTACGTAACTTCAAACACAAACACAACACACATTCTTTCTCCCTTCTTGTTGGTGTTGGTCAGATACAATTCATAGGGACGTACGTAACTTTAACCCATAGTGACGTATGTACTGCAACACAAACAACACACACATTCTCCTCTCCCTTCTTGTTGGTGTTGGTCAGTACCACTCATAGGGACTTACGTAACTTCAAACCACACCAAATTAACAATTTTTTTTTAAAAAACATTAAAATAAATAAAAATAAACATCAAACCTGCAACACTACTACATTAATGGATTATAATCTAGATTGAATTACAAATACTATTAAGTAAACATTAACATAACCAATCCTTCAACACCTTCACCATTTCTCACACAACTTAACAGATTTAATTAAATCACTCCTCATCTTCGGTCCACCTCCATTTCTCCTGTCTTTGACCACACTCCTCCTGTTTTTCTCCCACTTCACATTCATATAGCTTTTTCTCATTCCGTCTTTTCCACACCATTGAAGAATTCAAACCACATCACTGTCCAATCTGTGAAAAAATAAAAACAATTAAAACGACTTCTACTCAAAACAAACACTACTTCTCCACAATTCATTACCTTACTTAGGGCAGCTCGCAGATTGGCTATCCCTCTGTTCTTAGCAGTTATAGCTTTTCTTACCACTGTTTTTCTCTCCACACAGGCAGGGGTGATACCCATCACTCGTAGATACTTCCACTTCACCACCACGAAAAACACTCATGAGTTTTGGATTTCCGCCACCCATTGCTGTCGAAATATGAACACGATGCGACTTTCATCTCTGCACTCTTATCCATCACTCTCGAATCGAAGAAAGAACGCGTACCCTCCCACTTCCAACTACATAATCTTCACCCACGAACACCGGCGCTTCGAATCGAAGAAAGAATGAGATTTTTTCCCTCATGTGAACCCTAATAGTAAGAACCCCCAATTTGTTTCCCAATCTCAGTTGCATTTCTCAATTAAAGGGGGCTGCCCTTCAAGGATTTCAATTTCCTAGTATGCCCTTACCCAAAAGTGAATATACATCTGTACATACCAATTATTTAATACAAAAATCGTTTTAAATGCCACGTCTGATTAGTAACTGCACTGACCATGCCACGTAACCAATACTTTTACGACCGTTTTGTCCAATTTACGACAGACCCTCTAATTGGGATTCCATTTTACAAAAACAGATCAATTGGGGATAACGCCCGAAAATAAAGATTACCTATTTTGAAAATTCATACCAAAATAGAGACACTCAAAGGTCTTTTATGGGTGTGAAATGGGCCAAGGAACAAGGGAGGATAAATGTGGATGAGAAGCTACAAACCAAAAGAAATAGGGAGCATGGGGGGAGAACAAGTGGAACACAGTCAACTCACACCCAAACCTCTAATTCAATCCTCTTCTTGACTCCCTTATTCACAAAAAAAAAATTCTTTTTTTTTTCTTTTTTTTTTCTATTTTTTTTCATCCTGTCTCTTTTTTTTTCTCTCTGTTTAGGACACAACTATAAGAGACAAGATACACAACTATTTACAACATAAAACAGAAGAGGAACCAACCAGCCAATTCATCAGAAACCCCAAGGAGACCACACTTGTTCCCAAAACACTTCCAAAGCTCCAAAATTCCCTAAGGTTAAGGTAATATTGTTTTTTCACTTAGGCTAGTGTATGAGCTTCAAACAAAGAATGATGAAAGTTAGGCTCAAAAAAGGTTTTCAAAGAATCAACCAAGGTAAGCTTATTTGGCAGAGAGGCTCAAACAAAAAAACTGCCTTTATCACTTCCAAACAGCATATCAATCAGAATTATCAACAAGAGTCAAGCCAAGGCAATGGCGCAAGCCATCAGAGACGTTATAACACACAAGAAAGACATAAAGTGGCTCAAATCTCACACATGGTTAATTGTCACAATCGATTCAACCTCTCAAACATCATATCACTTCCCAAGCAAAAAGCAGGAGATTTCAAACAAATCAGAGTATCAATGAAGTGAAAGACACATCTACAACCTAAAACAAGTCCAGAAATCAAGAGAACATATAAAACTGTACATAAGACACGACAAAAATAACCTGAAAAAAAAAATTTAACCAAGAAACAACAACAAACAAGAAAATAAAGATCTCCCCCAAAGACCACACTTAAACTACCACAGTGTCCTCAATGTGTCATAAGCATAAGATCAATATCATACAGTCGCAGATCATGGACAAGTGCAATAAAAGTAGGGAAAGGGGGGAAGAGAGAAAGAAAACCTCCCCTGATCATGGTGGCGTTGGCCATTTTTGACTTTCAGGGAGATGTCTTCCACCACAGGATCCACTCAAGGAAGTTTGAGAAGAATTGCTTTCATCCTCCATATTTGATTCTACAGGGAGAATATCATCCACAGCTGGATCTAAGAAGTGATTGTTGATGGCAGCGTTCAACAGGTGCTTATTGATCTTGAAGCTTTTGTTAGTGTGAGCACCTTTGTTGTCCACTGTGGGTGTTTGTTGATCAAATTCATTTGTACCTCACTACAATAGGGTTAGTGCAATGTGGCTCTACAGACTTTTCATGCAGGGTATAACACCCAATCCCAGTGTAAAAGGCTGAACCTCAGATACATCCTCAGAACATGAATCAATTTCCAAATTAAAAGTAATATCAATAAACTCAGATTCATGTTCAGTGCATGGAGAATAACATTTGATTTAATATCAAAAGTGGTTCTCATCATGCATGAGGGAGAATTAAAAAACATGCTCAGCAACAATATGTCACAACATACCTCTCAACAGCATAATCATGAACAACATAATCATGAACATAATCATCACTGACATAATCATACTGAGGTATGTTACCTCGTCTTCCTTGAAGATTGGTAGAGTGTAGGAAGATGAAGGTGGTCTACCTGTCTCAAAAGTGTTGCTCATATCTGCCTGGTCCTCAATTTCTTTCTCGGTCTCCTCAGGTGCAAGAGTGGGGCCATCTGAAGGTGGGAAAGTATGTGGCGCAGTAGTAAGCTCATAACTCTGCTCCCCATCTTCTATGTGGATGACACTATCATCATCATCTGGAAGCCCATCATGTGTATGTGTTGCACGTTCCAGCCAAGAAAAAGTGTGGTGGCGCCCCACTTTTATTCCAATTGTTTGCCAAAATAAGTTGTCATGGCCGTGCAGCACCTTGCATTTTGCTTATTGTGTTGGACAGAGAATGCCCTGGACGTTGGATTGCACCCCTTTTCTCTCAAGCATACACCCTCCATGTGCATAAAGAAAAATGAAACCCACACCTCTCTCTTTTTAGTTAAAAACAAAATTTTATGTCACATCTTCTTTTGACCTCCAAAATGTCCCAAATATTATCAACAATTTCCTCTACAATTAATAATGCAAATAATTAGCTCAAATAATTCAAATTAATTAAAATAAGAATTTTTGGTCAAATTAAGCACATTACAAAATGGAAAAATACCGACATTTTAGCACAATTCCCTGATTAAATCTGGTTACAAAACTAAGTGAAATTGAGAAAATATTGACTCATCACCACACCAGTAAGAAATAACTTTAGTTGTTGTTGGAAGTGACCTAGACATATTTCTTAAGAGGTCCTTGCCCTTTTCTTCCGCTAGGTAATTGGGAGTCCTTAACTTAATAAGGCAGGGGAAGTCGAGTCCCTTATCTTCGACAAGGCTCGATCTGCGCTTTCCTTTAAAGAAAGAATCGCTGAAGACTATTCTTTTTTTCGGTTGAGTAAGGCTACTTCACTCCTCTCCCTCTGGTCGAGCTGCTCCGCTCCTCTCTTATAGCTTCTTCTGTAATACCTATAGTGAATAGCTCTAGCGGCTGCTTTTTGAGATACTAATTATATTTGGTGGGTTCATCTACGACCAACCTCAAGCGGAAGTAGTTCGGAGCGTCTCTTTGGTCCCTCATCCCAAGGTTACGATGCAGTTCTCGAAGTAGTTGATCGGTTGACCAAGTATGGCCATTTTGTGCTGCTCAAGCGTCCTTATTCAACCAAGGCAGTAGCGGGGGTGTTTGTGAAGGAGATAGTAAGGCTACATGGGATTCCCATTTCCATTGTTAGTGACAGGGATCCTTTGTTCTTCAACATTTTTTGGAAGGAATTGTTTCGATTACAGGGAACCCAACTCAGGATGAGCACGACATATCAACCTGAGTCAGATGGCCAAACCGAGGTAATAAACAGAGTTTTGGAGGGCTATTTACGGTGTTTTTGTTCTGAACAGCCAAGAAGCTGGAGTGTTATGCTTCCTTGGGTTGAATACTGGTATAATACCAATTATCAGGGTGCAGCTAGATGCACCCCGTTTGAGACGGTATATGGGAGGGCTCCGCCTTTCCTTAGCAGGTTCGTGCCAATGGAGATACTAGTAGAGCCGGTTGCCCAGGATTTATTGACAAGGGATGAAGCCCTCAAACAGCTGAAATTCCATTTCAACCGAGTTCAGGATTTAATGATTCATTAGGCAAACAAAAAGAGGCGTCCAACAGACATAAAGGTAGAAGAGTGGGTTTACTTGACGATTCGACCCCACGGGCAGGCTTCTATGCCCTCACGATTCCATCCGAAGTTATCAGCTCGTTACTTTGGCCCTTTTCAAGTGGTGCAGCAGGTGGGAGAGGTGGCGTATAGGCTCAGGCTACCCGAAATAGCTAAGATACACCTAGTCTTCTATGTATCCCAACTCAAGAAGGCAGTGGGCAAAAAGAAGATGGAGAAGGATATGCCACCTTAGTTGCAAGTAGAAGGACCTACTTTCAGGCCAATTCGAATCCTGGAAAGCAGGCAAGTGCAGCAGGGAGAAGAGATGGTACAATAAGTATTGGTGGAATGGCAAGACGGAGGGAGTGAGGGTGCAACCTGGGAGGACAGGAGCACTATCGAGGACCAATATCCCGAGTTCAACCTTGAGGACAAGGTTGTTGAAGGAGCGGAGGGTAATGTTAGGACTTGGAGAGTGTACGAGAGAAGGAATAAACATTAATTGCCTAACTGCCTTAGCAGTTAGGAAAGGTGGGAATAAGAGTGTATAAATAGCATTTGTTTAGTTATTGGGGGGACTTTTGGTTGTTGAGGTTTCTAACAGGAATTGTTAATCGTGTGGGGGAGGTTAGACTCTCATTGTTTTCTCTGTACATTGCATTCTTGCTCTGTTAATACAAGAAGAATTTATTCATTGGTTTCTGTGTGCGTTTGGGTATGAGTTGTGATTGATCGTAGAGGTTTCGTGAGTAGAAACCCAACAATCACAATATCCTTCAACTCAATGTTTCTCTTGTCCTCATACAACAATCATTATCCTAGGTTCCCTTTCACCTATCTAAGAATGCGAATCACTGCATTCCAATCATCAACATGTGGATTTTGCATAAATTGACTCAACTCCTACGGATAAGAAAGATTAGGTCTTGTTATGGTAAGATAGATGAGTTTTCCAACAAGCCTTCTAGATCTCTCTAGGTTTGAGAAAAGTTCACCTTGGTCTCTCATTAACTTTTGATTTGAGTCATAGGACTATCAACGGGCTTGCAATTTGTCAGGCATGTTTCCTCCAAAATAGCAAGAGCACATTTTCTTTGTGAAATGATGACACCTTCCTTTGATTGTGCCACTTCAATACCAAGGAAATATTTTAGCTGACCCAGATCTTTGGTCTGAAAGTGGTTGAACAAATGATTCTTTAATTGAGCAATTTTAGTGATGTCATTTTTTGTAATAACAATATCATCAATATAAACCATTAGATAAACACATTTATCAAGAGAAGAGTGACCATAAAATACTTAATGATCTGTCTCACATCGTTTCAATCCAAAATTCTACACAACCCGACTAAATTTTCCAAACCAAGCTCGAGGTGATTGCTTCAAGCCATAGAGGGAACAATGTAATTTACAAACCAACCCAGACTCCCCCTGATTGGAATAAAACTCAATAACTACAAACCAACCCAGACTCCAAACCAAATATGAAGGTTATATGCATAAAACTCAACAGTATCCTAATTGGAATGCAAGTCCCATGACTACTAATGAAAACCTCAATAACTACATTCTATATTTGAAAGAGGAGGAATAAAGGACTTTGAAAAAATTAGATGCATTGAAAAGAAGAAAAAAGTGGAAGCTTAAAAAAGGACAAGAGAAAGAAGCATTAATAGAAAAAGAAGAAAGAGAAAATAGATTAAAAGAAGAGAAAGAAAAGAGGAAGGGCGAAGAAAGAGAAAAAAGAGAAAAGGAAGAGAAAGAAAAGAAAGTCAAAGAGGAGAAAGAAAATAGAGAAAGAGAGCATAAAAAAAAGAAAGAGAGCAAAAAGAAAACAATAAAAAAAAATGAAAAAAACAAAAAGAGAGAAAAAAAGAGCCTCCTAATTTTTCATTAAAAGAAAATACTAATTGGTCTCTTTTTGTTTTGTTGCCTAGGAAAGATTCATTTATTAAGGAACCATGACATCAACAATGGAGGAAGACAGGATGACATAAAAGGAAGACACAAGCTTAGAACTCAAAGAACATGTGTTTGATAATCTATTAGTAGAATTTCTATTTTTTATTATTTTAGATTTGTGGCTTTGATTTATGTTTGTGTTTATGCTTAGGATCTTCTAAAATTCGAGTTGAATTCTCTCCAAATAGGAGAGAATGATAAGTAGTTTTCAAGTGGTATGAATTTGAGGACAAATTATCTCCAAGAAGGACGATATGATAGAGGATTATCTCCTGAACATACATAAGAAGAACTTAACGGTGATCATTTGTAATTAAGGATCTATAACATGGTCAAAGATCAAAACATATCTCCTTAAATCTTATAAGTTTCCATGAAGGAGGAAACTTAAATTTCATGAGCACAATTGAAGAATAATTTAGAAAATTAAATAAATTGTAATTTTATTTTAATTTTACATAATGTTAAATTCGTTGGGCGAATCATATTTGTATTTGTTGGGTGAACAAGCTTCGCTAGGCAAAAGTTTGCATCTATAATTCTTGTTTTCCATTATCTTTATGTGTTTTGAGCTTTGAGTTTTATTCTAAGGTTTCTATTTTTTCTTAAACTAATGTGCTTATATACAGAAGTACCAAAATCTTATATAAATATTTTGAGTCATATTATATGCATTTACTTTTGTTGGGACATGATTCTCTGAGTTCTTGGATTAGAATTCTATTCTTATCAAAGATTAATATATTTGTGAGAATCTTCACTTGACTTATATGTTAGATTGTGGCGTTCTCATCCCTTTCTTAATTTGTATTCTTTTATGATTTATTTTTGTTGTATCTTTTAAAATTTCAAATTCAAAAATAGAATCTTATCAGTAATACTTCTCTATGTAATAATTTGTCTAAAAGAAATAAGTTACAAAATCATAATAGTTATATAAGTGTAGAAATACTTAAAACATATTACACATAAACAACACCTTAGATGAATCTCTCATGGTTTCAAGTCACCAATAAGAGGATATGATGAGAAGACTTGGTAGAATGGAATAAGTGATGGCCCTTGAGAAGACTTTAAACATTGTAGAATGAATCACTATTTCAAACTTCTCTATAAATAAAAATCTAAAAACTTCCGCGATATTTTTTTTAAAGATTTAATTAATAATTGGTCCACATATTTAAATTTATGATTTATTTTGAATATACATAATTTTGAGTCCCAATATTTTTTAAATAAAATTAATTTAATTTATTATGTTAAATTAGGTTAAATCTATTTGATATGTGTTAAAATTTGAATATTTTTTATCTTGTGATTTTCTAATTTGTTATATGATACTTTCTAGATTTTAAAACGTAATATTTTTAAACATGTTAACGTCAATTGAAGATAATGAACCAAATTAACTCTATATAAAAAAATATTAAAATTAATTGAATAAAAAATAAAGACTAAAGTAAAATATAGTTTAATATAAACTAAATTACTAATTAATCCTCTAAAAAAACAAACCACCAAATTCATCATTTAGATACTACGAGAGAACATTAGAATTTATGAAAGAACATTTGAACATCAGACAAGTGTACAAGAAAACCCTAAAATAACCAATTTGTTTCAATAGCATGATTATTTAAAATATATTCGTTAAATCAAATTTATTTTATAATATACATACCATATACAGTTGTTCTAGTTAAGTTCTTGAAATTAAAATTCTTCTAAAAATTCTATGTGCATTGAAGAGTAAATAAAAATACGAAAGTGATATTAAAAATTAGGTGACATGACATTATAAAACCTAATTAAAATAAAATAAACCATATGGGATGATTTGAGAAATTATTTATCTGTTAAATTTTGAACGCCACGTGTACAATGGAGATTCGGTTAAATGTTTGGAGTGCTTCCCCCAGGGACAAAGTGTTCTCTTCTTTCCTTCTCCACACTCTCTGCAAAAATGCCACTCTCTCTCGTTACTATGGCGTCTCCATTAACACTTTCGCGTATAAAGCTCTTACTAAATCCACCTTCGCTTTTCTCCGCACTCACCAATCTCCGTAGAAACCAACTTCCACTCAAATCGCCGTTTACGACTTCTTCCAGCGCAATATCATCCTCTTCGAAACGCCACGCCGATGTCGTCGTTTTGGGCATCGAAACTAGCTGCGACGACACCGCCGCGGCTGTCGTATGTAATCCGCGTTTGCCTTTCGTTAACTATTTTCCGTGTGACGGTTTCGTTTGTCGTTTAATGGTTTGTGTGTGTGGTATAGGTGAGAAGTGACGGTGAGATTCTGAGCCAAGTGGTGTCATCTCAGGTACGGTGTCTTATAATTGTGTTATATTTGCTGAATTCCCTTTCTTGCTGTGTTAGCCCGGTGTAAGAATATGTAAATATTGTTGAGATTGATGCTTGATTTTATTCTACGTACTCTTTTGTTCGAGTTGGAATGTTGATGGTGGATTTGTGTGAATTTGGATTGGCTTATTTAAAAGATAAATAAATTAGTAGTTCTCTTTAGCGAGTTCTTGAATAGGGTTTTTGAAATGATATAAACAATTATTGTATGAAAAATAAATTGAAAAGAACACGCAAAAGTTGTAATTGGTTCCATATACTTTTTTGGTGTCCGGTTTTTTCTTCTTCAACGACAATTTGTGTTTGTGCGCCTTCGTGCTTTTTGTCTCTTGTTAAAAGTTAGTTCAAATATCTTATTAAAAGAAATTTCCCTTAAGAAATCTCAAACAAACTGGTACTTGGTTAGTGATTGATAGAATTTATTTTGGTGTGGTGAGATTGCAGCAAACATTTTCATGAGGCATATTGGTTATACTGAAAATTGTGGTTTAATGCATTCCGCTTCAGCTTAAATATCTGATAGGTGGGTGGGAGTGTTATCTGAATGTGCTAATGCCACGCCTAACCCAGGCCAGAAGAAAAACTTAAGAGGGATATCCTAGGGCAGCATACTATGATGTAATAATGACCTAGTCAAAAGAATCCACATAAGAATATTGCAGAGGTAATTTTCATTGTTGTCTAAACTAGAATTAAGAACTAAGTTTTGTTAAATTGATTTTGCTGCTTCTCGAAAGTTTATTTATCATTATGAGATGTAAGCACAGAGGGTGTTGATCTGCTGTGTTTGCACGTTCTGCCTAATGAATTACCACCAACGGTCTAAGTATCATGTTTTTTATGAAGCACTTGATTTTATGGAACATGAAAAATGCTTAAGTTGTATCCTCTATTGGATAGTTTTAGAAATGTTGTTGTCATGTGGTTTTCACTTGTTTCTTCATGCAATCATTAATGTTAAATGTTTGATCACTTTTGTATTTGAATAAAAAAGTATAGAATTTATTCTTGTAAAACATCTGATGTAATCTTTTATCGTTCTACTATATGTGCTAATTACGAAAGAATATCACCTTATATCTTCTAAAAAATGAAAAGTTTAAACAAAGAAAATAATCAGATTTCTTTAGACTGAATTTATCCTTACATCCAAGATTAGGCGGTGATAATGATTCCTGCCACCAAAATGGTGCTTCTTTTCCTTTGTCCTAAAAGGTTTATTCCTATCAGTGACTTAATTTTCTATTTATTCTTTTTTCTTTCTAACTATGTAACTTCTCCAAATTAAGGCAGATCTGCTTGCAAAGTATGGAGGAGTTGCTCCAAAAATGGCAGAAGAAGCTCACTCACAAGCTATAGACCGGGTACATCATTCCCGTTCAGTTCGTAATATATCCCAGCGGCTAGAACACATAGGGCACACTATTTATGTCCTGAGTATTTTCACATATTCATTTTTGGTGAAGCTTTTGATAGTGTCTGCACACACACACCTCTTGTAGACCGCTTTTGTAAGTTTACTCATTTATGCACATTTACAATATTTCTTGCATATTAGGCTTCAATTATACATCTTCCTAGTGATTGTCTAGGTTGCTAGTGGAATTCCTTAAAACATAACCGTGGTGGAATGTAAGTAATTCTGACTTACTTGGGGTGCTCTAGAATGATCTTTGGATAGTGCCACCAGGTTTTCAAATAAATGTTTAATATGACTTCTTATATGTTTTTCATTGCCTCTCTTTATCCCTCTTTTTCCCTTTCTATATGATTACTGACATGGGCATAACCTTTGGATAGGTTGTGCAAGAAGCCCTTGATAAAGCTTATATGACTGAGAAAGATCTCACTGCTGTTGCTGTTACTATTGGTCCTGGATTGAGTCTCTGTCTTCGTGGTAATGCATAATCTTAAGAAACTTTAAGAATGGAATTGCAAAAATTAGTCAGAAGTTCAGTGAGTGAATTTCGAGTAAGAATACTCATCATCTAGAGACTTAATAGTTATATTTAGAAGAATAAATACGTTTTACATTTACTAGAATGAGAATAAAAAATAGACTACCTCCTTTGACTCTAATCTTTCAATAATAAATTAAATAGTCTAATTACCAACAGCACATGATATCATGTAATTTCAGCATCAGCAACATAATGCCTGTTAAAAGGTATGGACATTAATTGTGAAGAAACACTAATGTATGTGTCGCTTGGTGGAGATGCTATTTAACTAAACTTATCTGGTCGAAAATTAAAATATCAATTCAAGTTGTAGCTTTCTGATTCTCCAACTTAGCTTCTTATGCTATAAAACCACTATTTTAGGTAAAAGCACCACAAAGTATTTGCATGAAAATTGACAGTAAGTTTGTCTCCCCCTCCCCCAATTTTCTTGTAGACAGTATGAAACTATTGGCAGTGTCTCATTTTGTAATTTGGGCAACTGTACCTCAAAATACAATGAAATACGTCAAGCTTAGTCTCAGATATTAAAAATAGAATGTTCAAACTGTAGGCATGATATATGAATGTCTGTTTTTGACTTCAAGTAATTTATTGGAAGGCATATCTCAGTCGTAATTATCCATGATTTCATTTTATTTTCTTATCATTCATATCCTTTAGAAGAATTCTTAATATTCATTATAGATTCCTCAGTATTTGCTTGTACAATGCAGTGGGGGTTCAGAAAGCCCGTAGAATTGCTGGCAGATTTAGTTTACCAATTATTGGCATACATCACATGGAGGCTCATGCTCTGGTGGCCAGGTAAAGCGATAGTTCTCTAATGAATATGTAATCTTTTGCCTAATAGATAGATGTTGAGACCTGCTATTAATATTTGAAATGGATACCTTAAGGTCTTAAAAATAGAGAAACAAGAAACACTTGTTTGATAATAGTCAATTTAGAAAAAAAAATAATATATACCTTTGTTTTGGAATCAGAAAATAAAAAAATCTCTTAAGTTTTTGTTTTATATTACACATGTTTTTCCTTATGCTTTCATATTTCCTTCTGTCTCTTTTATTTTCTGAAAATCAGTTTTATATTATAAAGGGTTACTTGAGATTGAAACTGTAAAATAATTCTAGAGGGCTTGATCCCTCTCATAATCTTCTATTTATAAAAATAAATTCATACAAGAGTACATGATAATTAGGGTAACCTTAGACACAATATAATCATGATAGGGTAAGCTAGAATAGGGTAACCTATACACAATATAATCATGATAAATAGGATAATCCTAAACACAATATAAATCATGATAAATAGGGTAACCCTAGACATAATATAATCATGATAAATAGGGTAAATATTCTAACAGGGTTAACTATGTTTTTAGTCCCTGAATTTTGATGCGAAATTGGAATTCGTTCCTGTTTGAAACTTTGATACTTTCATATATCCATTCACTTTTAAAGTTTGAGGACTAAAATGTATCAAAGTTTCGGACAGGAACAAATTCTAATTTCACGTTAAAGTTTAGGGACTGAAAACATACTTAACCCTATTATAAATTAGATTTTCAAACTTAAGAACCAAAACACAAGCGAACACACCTTTAGTTATTGTGTGTTTTTATGCTTCTACAATTTCTTTTAGTGTTCCATAGGAAATTACACTTTCTGTTGAGTCATACGTGACATTTTTGTTTTAGGTTAATTGAGAAAGATTTGCAGTTTCCTTTCACGGTCCTACTTATTTCAGGTAATACTCATGTTTTGGGTTTTAGTATTCTAGAATTTTTCTTACTCAGGTCTGTCTATTTTTCTTTCTTGGACCATGGAATAGTTGTTTCTTGTTATTGTTTGGGTTTCAAGGAAATTGGAATCTATGGCATGGCAGCATGGGTAATTAGGTCCATGGGGTATAAATAAATTAGGCTGGGGAAATTTTTAGTGCTTTTGTGATTTGAACATGAGTAGTTTGCAGGTTGACACTTGATTTTGTTTTTGCTATGATGATGAATACCTTTAGTCAAGCTTTGCCAGGAAAATTTGATGAATTGCATAAGAAATGCACATAAGATGTGACCAAGATATTTGGCAAGGAAATGCTATTGATATACATGTGCTTTAGACGTTCCATGATCATGGATTTTTGTGATGTATGTTAGACATTTGTGGTAGTATATCATACAATTGTGTGTATATATGGTAGAATCAATTAGTAACATCTTAGGAACTAAGTAGGGATTATGTATCATATGATTAGGATTGAACCACTCCTATTCATTCCAGAATCAATATATAGACATATTGTGTGGATTGTGCAGATTCACAATCTACCCCTAAATATATTGTTGAATTCCAATTATTTTGTAATCTCCTTGTCCTTATCTTTTCATACAAAGGAACATGTCTTCCACTTGTATTCTTCATTCTTTCCAATTATTTTTAAATAACTATGTTATGTATACTTGTTAGTAAATAACTACGGTTAGATAATTTTGTTTTCTACCCTCATTATTTAGAGCTTTTAACCATAGTAGATTCTGTTACTGAGTCAGTTGCTCCGATATAGTTTGACATATCTGAGCAGCTGTACAACTGAAATTTTGATATCTATACACCGTTTATAAATGTTAGTATATCACTCCCTCTATCATATAGTTAGTCACTTTTATTGAAGATTTCATATCAACTAGAGATATGACAAAAATTACAATATACAAGTATAAATTTCACCTTACAAGTTGTTTTGCAAGGTTGAATTAGATTTAAAGTCCAACTTTTAAGATGATATCAAAGTTTATCCTAACGAGGTTTGTTAAGCCTACGGTACTACCACCAATTATCAGGTTGCTATCAAACCATTCACAAATATCTAGTCTCACATTTGAAATATTTAATCTTAAGTGTGAGGGAGTGTGTTGGAGATTTCACATCAACTAAAAATATCACCAAATTATTATATATAAGTAGATGCAAGCTAGATTTGTGAAGTTGAGTTATACTTTAGGCTCGCTTTCTAAGATGGTATCAAAGCTTGTCTTAGCAAAAGTTTGTTGATCCTTCATGATATTTGCTATTGGGCATCCCTCTATTCCCACACTCACAATATTTAGTTGATTATGTAACCAAATTATAATATATAAGTGAGTGCAAATGATAGGGGTTAGAAAGTGTACAAGAGGAGAAGGAAAGTACCAAACGGTGCGGTTAAGGGAGTGGGGGTGAAGGACCAAACGATTAGTGCGTTGGGGGAAAGGAACCGATCGGTTAGGGCGTTGGGGGGAAGGAAACGATCGGTTGAATGGTTGAACAATGGAAAGGTGGTGTCTCAATTTGGGGAAGATTTCGGTTGTAAGGGGGAGAGGGTCAGAACCGCTATAAATAGAGCTCCTGTAACTCTGTCTAGGATCATTGAGTGAATTCTTTGTAAAAACAAGCTTTGGTCTGAGGAGGGAGGTTAAGCTCTCATAGAACGATTTACTTGTACATTGATTCTTTGGTTAATACAAACCCATATACTTTCTGTTTTGCTTCTTGCGATTGTGTTTGTGAGAGTGTTCTAGAGGTTTCTTTTCCCAGAAACCTAACAGCAAATCTTGTTTTATCAAATTTGTTTTGTAAAGTTGAGTTACAACCTGACAGTGACAGCTGTTCCAAACTACTAAAATACAATGATAATGATGACTGTAACTGACTCTCACAATAAACATGTAGACTCGTCTGTGTGGTTATCAGAGAATGGAACACATTAATTCTCATAACTCATGCCTTTCAACTCTCTCATTTTCTCTGTCCACTTCTATTATCTCTTTTTCACACTTTTCCAACATTTTCATACATTTGTTGTTCTTACACTCCCATTTCATATCTGCTTTGTTTGTTACTCTCACATTGTGATAAATGTCATTTACGGGGATGATTCTTGTGGTGTAGTTGCTGACTAGTCCAGTTGCAAAACTGTGATTTGATACAGCTATTGCTGACTGTATGTATATTCTTTAGGTATAATTACACTAGGCTAACTTGTGTGATCTATATTTATAGGGGGGCACAATTTACTCATTCTTGCACGTGATCTTGGACAATACATACAACTTGGAACTACAATAGATGATGCTATTGGTGAGGCATATGACAAAACAGCAAAATGGCTTGGACTAGATTTGAGGAGAAGTGGTGGTCCTGCTATTGAGAAGCTTGCTATGGAGGGAAATGCTGAATCAGTCAAATTTTCTGTAAGTTAGCTGCACAATCTTATACCCCTCTACCCTCCCCTAGCTTGTGATCGTTGTCTTAGGTTGAATATCAATCTCTTCTGACGTTGCTTTGGCGGATGTCCTCCTTCCAGTGGAAATTTAAGTTTATTACTTTGTCATTCTAGATTCCAATGAAGCAGCATAAAGATTGCAACTTCTCCTACGCTGGTCTTAAAACCCAAGTACGGCTGGCAATTGAGTCCAAAAAGATGTAAGTAAATATTTTAAGTTGTTTATTAATAGATTTGTTACTTTTTAAATAAATACATGGAACAGTGCTGTAACTTGATGGACTGTGTATCCCATATCTTATCAACTTTAATTGTCTAATGTGGTTAGTAGCGCAAATTTAATTCAACATAAAAAGTTCTGTATTGAAGAAATGTCTGATGACCATGTTCTGTTCAATGTTATCCTTTTATTTTTGTCAGCACAAATTTAATTTAATGTAAAAATCATTCTGCATTGAAGAAATGTCTGATTACCACATTCTGTTCAGTGTTATCTTTTATTTTTTCTCAGTGTGAGATTACTACTAATATTCTTGTTAGGATATTTATCCTATTTTATCATCATTATATTGTGTCAAGGGTTACTGAGTAGGAAACCTAATTAACCATGATCATAGTAGGCTGAAAAGATATTGAAAGAATGAATTTCTCTTATTAATGGTAATAGAATTCTCTAAACAAGGATAGTTGGGAGTATAACCTCCCTTACAGGACTGTAGCCGCCAGTTAACAACTTCAATAATCAAAAGCATAACCCTAACAATAAAATCTAGCTCTATTTATATTAAATATTTCTCGCCTATCTTATACTGAATATTTTCCTAGAATATAGCTCTATTTACTATAAATATCTTATATTGAATGTTTCCCTGTAATATAGCTTTATTTACTATAAATATCTTATAATGAATATTTTCCTATAATATAGCTCTATTTACTATAAATATTTCCCGCCCATCCTAACTGCTACAACAGTTAGGATAGTAACTCTTCAATCGATCGGCTCCAATTCTTCACCTCTTTCCACCGTTCAGCTCGAGCCCTCACCGCCTTCAGTTGTTCGGCTCGACCTCTCCCTGGCTTCCACCGTTCGGTGCCCTTCTTCTTCTCTCATATACTTTCTTCTTCTCTCGTATACCTTCCAACCCCTAACATTATCTATTACCTTATATCCTATCATTACATCCTGCTGCAGAACAACCTTGTCCTCAAGGTTGGAACCGGGAAGCTTGATCTCATGGCTCCTCTTCATCCTCGTGTTATCATATGAAGGGGACCCACTGGCTACAGCCCTCCAATTCAGGTCTGGAGGCTTGGGTGGTGGCAATTCCTCCTCCAATGACTCCCATTCTTCCTGGATCTTATTAGCTTCCAACATTCTGATCACCTTTTTTCCAAAATCGTAGGCCTTGAGAAAATGGTCTTCGAGGTCTTTCCATACTTCAAACAGCTCTCTCCCCTCTGCAGGTGTATCAAGAATTGCAAGCCCCCTTTTCTGTTTGCTGGCCCACCTCTTCACAGAATCCATCCTTCTCTCCGGGGCATTGATTCTTCCATCCACCCTTCCCTCCAAAGCCTTCATTCTTCCTTCCATCACGCGTCTCTCCCAATGATCCAGCGTCCTTTCACCGTTCGGTTCGACCTCTCCCCGCCTTCCACCGTTCGGTGCCCTTCTTCTTCTCTCATATACTTTCTTCGTCTCTCGTATACCTTCCAACCCCTGACATTATCTATTACCTTATATCCTATCAGTTACCCTATTTATCATGATTATATTGTGTCAAGGGTTACTCTATTTATCATGATTATATTGTGTTTAGGGTTATCCTATTTATCATGATTATATTGTGTCTAGGGTTATCCTATTTATCATGTACTCTTGTATCAATTTATTCTTATAAATAGAAGATTATGAGAGAGATCAAGACCCTCTAGAATTATTTTACAGTTTAATTCTCAAGTATTCTATTCTTGTAGATGTAGCATTCACCTACAGGATAACTAATTGACTGATCTTGCAAAGTGCAATGTATAATGCAAGAAGTATTTTTGTGATGCATTGGTAAAATTAAATTATGCTGACACTTTTTTATTTTTATTTTTGCCTGCTCACGAGTGTATGAATATGAAAAATTGACAGTGATGCCAAAATTCCAATCTCTTCTGCAAGTGAGGAAGATAGAATGTCACGGGCTGATATTGCTGCTTCTTTTCAGGTTTGTTATACTTTCAAGTCTATTTAATGCACTCCGATTAGATTTCCTCATCTTTTTTATTCACCTTTAACCCATATTTTTTAGCATGTGTTATATAACTATTATGTATTCCATTTTCACAATGTTAAGCAGCGAACTGCTGTGTTACATCTTGAAGAAAGGTGTGAACGAGCAATACAGTGGGCATTGAAGATGGAGCCTTCTATAAGACACTTGGTAGTTTGGAATTTAAATGTTGCCAGGTCTAATAACATCAGTCCTCCTTTGTACTAAAAATCCAAATGACCTGTCTTTTTTGTTTTAGGTTGTCTCTGGTGGTGTTGCATCAAATCAATATGTAAGGGCCCGACTTGATATGGTTGCGAAGAAGAATGGCCTGCAACTTTTATGCCCTCCTCCTCGGCTCTGTACTGATAATGGTAATAATTTTTCTTAATTTTGCTTTTATTTGTGAAAGCTAACTCAATACCGTGGTTCATTACAAATATAACTGTCCGAAGTCAGAATAAGTAAGGGTTGTGTTAGACAACCGAATAAAAAAGTGGCCATGTTAGAATTGTATAGAGAGTAATCGAGAAAAACAATACTACTGTGTTATCATGTAAAGAAAACAGAGTAAAAGTAATGGGACAAGACTGAAGTGTGACCATTGTCACAACATTGATTACTATTATGCTCTGCATTATCGACCCTCTAAAATAACTACAGTGGTGTACTTTGCTTCTACCGATCCTCTTGCACAGTTTGTTGCTCCATAATCTGCTCCCGTCACAACATGCCATCAACAATCTTCAATGATTTCCTATGACGGTATGGGGATTGTCAAGCCTTTTGTTCCACTGCTTCTGTTACACACCCCAATAATTCTGTCATTAACGTCTTTTACTCTCTGGGCTCTAGATCCTTCATTTTGGAGCCATTGATCATATATCTGGTAATAAATATATTTTTTCTTCTCTTTCTATTTCTTGATTTTTGCCTTGGCAAATGGTTCTTAAACACAGTCCTAGATATTGATATTGTCCATCCTATGCATTCTCTTACTATTCATAATGTTCTTTACATCCTTAGGGCTCCTTTTAATCTATTGTCGATTATTAAACTTACAAGGTCTCCTAATTGTGTCATTTCTCTTACTAAAGATTCTATTTCCTTGCGGAATTGGAGGATGGAACAAATGATTTGCTTTGGATGTGAGTCTGTTAGGCAATTAAAGGTTTACGTGAGAAGGGGTAAAAAAGGGATGAAATAAGTAGTGGGAGACGGTGGTTAGTTGGTTAGAAGAGAGAGAGGGAATATAAATAACAAACAGATTAAGGAGAGAGGGAATCGAATATTATTTTGGAATTGAGACTGGACCTCTTGGCCAGTGGAGGAAGGGAGGCTTCCTTGGGGGAGAGATAGACACCTGTATTCATCTTTTCTACACATTACATAGGAAATAGAAATACAAATACATGCATATTTCTTTATACTGTTGAGTGTGTGTGTGAGTATTTTTGCTACGGTTCGGTTCCTTGCATAAAGGAACCTAACAGACTCTCATGGCCTCTGTCACTTGATCAAGCCTTCTCTTTTTGGATCAACGGTAGTAGATCCCCACCCCCAATTCATGCTTACTCAGGAAATCCAAGTCTTTGAAAAATTGAAACAGTTAAAGCCCAGTCTTTCCATGTTAAAATCTGTCTTGTGAGTCATGTCCAACGTAGTCAAAATCATATCTTACTCAAGATTATAAAATCCTACAAAATTTATGAAATTTATATAATATATATATATATATATATATATATATGTTTCAGTATCTAAATGGATAGGGCCGAGAAACACACCTTTCTGCTATCACCTTCCATTCTTTCTTGCTCCTAAGTCACTTTCTCCAAGCTCTTCGAGTCCAAACCGAGCAGTGGGTATCTGCTAAAGGCACTTCGACGGTCAAGTCAGATTTTACTCAATGAACTTAATTCACAATTAAGTATCAGAATTCAATTAAGCTACCCTTACCTCTATAACTTACCCTTATATTTATAGGTATTTTTTGGACCCTAAATTGATGTTAGCCCAATAACATAGATATTTTGTGGACCTTACATTGATGTTGGCCCAATAATACTAATATTCGCACTGACCCAATTATAGCCCAACACTCACAGGCCCAATTCACCTGCTTACATATTAACTTAAGGAATACACCGAACGGCCTTGACCATATACCGTTCGGCTAATACATCACGTTTGTCATTGGCGCTGACTTATTACCTTGTTAACCGATCGGATCAGACACCATACCATACATATGCCCCCCAAGTCCGAGCTAACCATAGTTAACAATAGGACTTATAATAGGCTTATGTATTGAACCTCACTTGAGACAACCTTGTAACCGTTACTGCAGTTATCATGCAAAAAATATACCTATTCATGCGTCTAGCGAAACAACAATTAAAAGAATTTTGCACCGTTGGATCTAGGTTATACATCCTTAGATGAGCATTTTATTTTCCCGCACTGTTGGAAGTTGCAGTGTCTGCCAACCAAGTCCGGTAGATCAATCTTCATCCTACGACCCTTGTCGTTTGCCAGCCCGCAATTTACTCCGAATAAATATGGTAAGACCAGTACAATTTTTCACTTTACAGTGATAATTTCAGAGCATAGCGTTGGGTCTTCATAACACAAGGTAAGAATGAAAACTGTAAACTTATCGTCTTCTGAAGAGTCAATGGGAAGGGGGAGGCAAGGCATCGAGGGTGGCGCGTCACCTGCGGTAGCGTCCCAGTCGTTACCTTCCAGCACCAAACCCAGTGGGCCAGAAGACATTAAAGAAATAATGCTTAGTGGCGAAAGGGCTTTGATCTATGGTGGCGTCATGGTTGAAGGCCCTTGACAACCTGCCTCGCCATCTCCCTTCCCGAAAACTGATAAATTGCCTTGGATGGGATGACCTCAGTGCTGAGGTGTTCGGTATGATTTGTCTTTTTGGTATTTTACTTTTGACATGTTCAAGATTGGTCTAAATTTCATGTTATTTTTCAGGCATGATGGCAGCTCAAAAACCAAAGAAGAATTGGTTTAAATCTGTAGCAGATAAATTTGGACTAGGGGAATCATCACAATAGCAACCGAGTTCTTCTTGTACCCCTGTAGTTCCAAGCTGAACAGCCACACCCTATCAAAATCCTGGAGTGGCTACAAGGGCTATGACAACTCGTGCACCGACCCTTGAGCCAATTCTGACAACTCGTCAACCTATTCCTGAACCAACTCTGACACTTCTTCAACCTACTCCCGAGCCCATTGTTATTGTAGTTGGGCCAATTAGCACCATTCCTACTGCCACCCAAACCGAGAAGAAAAGGAAAAGTGGTCGAGACGCTGACAAAGTTGCTCATAAGAAGGGGAAGAAGGCCGCCCCCTCGTATCGTCCACGTCCTGACGGGATTTGGAGTTCAACCTTTCTTCTTGGTCACAAAATAAAGTTTAACCCGGCGGACGATGAACAAGGGGTTGTGGAAAACATGTCCGAACAACAATTAGCCGACTCAACACTCGAACTATCCTGCCGAGCGAATCTTGCTAATTGGCATTTAGCATATGCCTCTGACAGGGGTAGATTAAGGGCTCAGTTAAACGAGTCTCAGGGTGAGAATGCAATCGTATAGCTAAGACTGGAAGAAGCAATTGCTGCTCATTCAAAATGTGAGGAGAAACAAGTAGAGTCCTCCCAATTACTAGCCGACGTTGAACGCATAATGGGAGATGCTTAGAAAACCAGTCGTGAGCTTAAAAGACGGTGAGAAATAGAGAAGATTGGGAGAAAATATCCCTTGTGTGTTT
>NW_025913630.1:0-12356 GCF_018835915.1 Vigna umbellata
AAAACAAGTTTGTGACATCATATTTTGGTGTTCATAAATTTGTCCATCAGTAACTCAGAAGAATGTCTTCAAAATCCCCGCCCAACGCAGGAAGTCAAAAATGACGGTTGCCTCAAGATGCTCGGGAGGAAGCCAGAACAATGACTTCATAAATCCCCGCTCAATGCAGGAAGTCAAAAACAGGACTCCTGTCTCAAGACGCTCGGGGGGAAGTTTGAAAAATGACTTCAAAAAACCCCGCTCAATGCACGAAGTCAGAAAAATGACTACTGCCTCAAGATGCTCAGGGGGAAGTCAGAAAAATGACTTCAGAAATCCGTGCTCAACGCAGGAAGTCAAAAATGACTCTTGCCTCAAGAAGCTCGGGAGGATGTCAGAACAATGACTTCAGAAATTCCCGCTCAACGCAGGAAGTCAGAAAAGTAACTCTTGCCTCAAGACGCTCGGGGGAAGTCAGAAAAATGACTTTAGAAATCTCCGCTCAACAAAGGAAGTAAGAAAATTGACTCCTGCCTCAAGACGCTCGGGGGGAAATCAGAAAAATGACTTCAGAAATCCCCGCTCAACGTAGGAAGTTAGAAAAGTGACTCTTGCGTCAAGACGCTCGGGGGAAGTCAGAAAAATGACTCATGCCTCAAGACGCTCGGGGGAACTCAGAAAAATGACTTCAAAAATCCCTGCTCAACACAGGAAGTCAGAAAAATGACTCGTGCCTCGAGACCCTCGGGGGAAGTCAGAAAAATATCTTAAGAAATCTCCGTTCATCGCAGCAAGCAAGAAAAATGAATCCTGCCTCAAGATGCTCGGGCGTAAGGCAAAAAAATATCTTCAGAAATCTTCGTTCATCGTAGGAAGTCAAAAAAATGAGTTCAGAAATCCCCGCTCAAACTGGAAAGTCAGAAAAATGACTTTGGCCTCAAGATGCCTAGGGGGAAGTCAGAAAAATGACTTCAGAAATCCGCGCTCAACGCAGGAAGTCATAAATGACTCTTGCCTCAAGACGCTCGGGAGGATGTCACAACAATGACTTCAGAAATTCTCGCTCAACGTAGGAAGTAAGAAAAATGACTCGAGCCTCAAGACGCTCGGTGGGAAGTCAGAACAATGACTTCAGAAATTCCCGCTCAACGCAGGAAGTCAGAAAATAACTCTTGCCTCAAGACGCTCGGAGAAGTTAGAAAAATAACTTCAGAAATCTCCGCTCAACACAGGAAGAAAGAAAATTAACTCCTGCCTCAAGACGCTCGGGGGGAAGTAAGAAAAGTGACTTCAGAAAAATGACTCCTGCCTCAAGACGCTCGGGGGGAAGTAAGAAAAGTGACTTCAGAAAAATGACTCCTGCCTCAAGACGCTCGGGGGAACTCAGAAAAATGAATTCAGAAATCCCCGCTCAACGTAGGAAGTCAGAAAAATTACTCTTGCCTCAAGATGCTCGGGGGAAGGCAGAACAATGACTTCAAAAATCCCCGCTCAACGTAGGAAGTCAGAAAAATGACTCCTCCCTCAAGACGCTCGGGGGGAAGTCAGAAAAACGACTTCAGAAATTCCTGCTCAACGTAGCAAGTCAGAAAAATGACTCCTGCCTCAAGCTGCTCGGGGGGAAGTGAGAAAAATGACTTTAGAAATCCCCGTTCAACGCAGGAAGTCAAAAATGACTCCTGCCTCAAGACGCTGGTGGGGAAGTCAGAAAAATGACTCCTGCCTCAAGACGTTCGGGGGGAAATCAGAAACATGACTTAAGAAATCCCCGCTCAACACAGGAAGTCAGAAAAATGACTCATGCCTCAAGACGCTCAGGGGAACTCAGAAAAATGACTTAAGAAATCCCTACTCAACACAGGAAGTCAGAAAAATGACTACGGCCTCAAGACGCTCGGTGGGAAGTTTGAAAAATGACTTCAGAAATCCCCGCTCAATGCAGGAAAAGTCAGAGAAATGACTACTACCTCAAGACGCTTAGGGGTAAGTCAGAAAAATGACTTCAAAATCCCCGCTCAACGCAAGAAGTCAAAAATGACTGTTGCCTCAAGATGCTCGGGAGGAAGCCAGAACAATGACTTCAGAAATCCCCGCTCAACGCAGGAAGTCAGAAACAGGACTCTTGTCTCAAGACGCTCGGGGGGAAGTCAGAAAAATGACTTCAGAAATCCCCGCTCAACGTAGGAGGTCAGAAAAATGGCTCCTGCCTCATGACGCTCAGTGGGAAGTCAGAAAAATGACTTCAGGACTCCCCTATCAACGCAGGAAGTCAGAAAAATGACTCATGCCTGAAGATGCTCGGGGGGAAGTCAGAAAAATAGCTTCAGAAATCCTCGCTCTGTGGGAAGTTAGAAAAATGACTTCAGAAAAATAGCTTCAAAAATGACTCCTGCCTCAAGACGCTTGTGGGAAGTTAGAAAAATGACTTCAGAAATCCCCGCTCAACGTAGGAAGCCAAAAATGACTCTTTCCTCAAGACGCTCGGGGGAAGTCAGAAAAATGACTTCAGAAATCTCCGCTCAACGTAGTAAGTAAGAAAAATGACTCCTTCCTCAAGACGCTCAGGGGGAAGTCAGAAAAATGATTTCAAAAATCCCTGCTCAACGCAATAATTCAGAAAAATGACTCCTACCTCGAGACCTTCGGAGGGAAGTGATAAGAGTTGAAAAACTGTTATTTTTATGCTTAAAATTGATACAAAAAGCAACCTTTAACACTTAGAAACTAGCTTGGAATCATGTTTTTGTTCATAAAGCTCTTCTCTGCACTAAAGACTCCACATATCTCCTCTTCGGTTTCCCACATCTTTTTACTCTTCCCTCGTTAAAAAAAATTTCTCTCCATCACTTTTAACGTTACCTATGTGCTATCAAAGTTGGGGTTGAGAGAGCATTCTAGTTTGGAAGCATTCTCATATCTCTACATCTTCCACCCAAGTCAGTCAATGCATTTTGTTCATTCGAGGGTTCTTGAAATTGACTGTGATTGTCAAAGCATGAATTTTAGGGGTTTTGATTTCTATATGCATGATTTGATATGAATATTTGATGTTTGAAAAACCGTTAAACTGCTTGATTTGAACTGGGGAAAACGAAAATTGCATTTGGGTTGAGTTATGACAGTTTAACAACGAGATTTGCAAAAATCTGCAGATCACCGCTGAGCGGCATTTACCGCTTACGGCACTCTGACCAGCTTGCTTTTCTGGTTTGGTTGCGTGTTTTGAATGTGGCACTGGTGGCGCTGAGGGTAAATTCTGGCCCTCAGCGGTGGTTTAGCTTCAAAAGGAGTTTTTTTGTTTTGTGTTACTAATGATTAACTCATGTTCCTGTGGTTTTGGATTTATGTTTGAATGCCTGCCTGGCATCCTCCTTCAGGAAAGAGATGAAAAACCATGGCAACCAAGAGCAAGGAAAGAACCAAGCAGCCCCATAATGGCAGGTTCCCTCTCTAGGAAACATGAGAAGCCACTTTAGGGTGGTTCAGAACCGGATACTTCTAATGGAGAGAAAAGTTTGAATATACCTAACTTTGCTCCCTCAATTTGGAGAGCAAGTTGTTAGGGAATGATTGGGTAAAGCTAGCCACTTATCCATCACCTGCCAACATAGCTGTGGTGAAAGAATTCTAACACCATGCAAAGAAATTGGTGATTATCCATCTGATGAAATTATTTGGGCTATTTAGAGGCCCTGCTATCAAGTTATGAATCCTGACTCCGATCATACTTTCCTGATACTGTGTGGGCTGGTTGCGCAATCCTTTTGCCTAGCGTGGAGAATGTGCTGACTTGAGGATGTTGAGAGAGTAATTGTGCATACCTGAGGACCCTTCCAAAGGATGATCTGGCTCAGTGTTTAATAGTTAAGGAGGACAAAATTTTGACTCCTCTTGGCAAGTATTGGAATGTGGCATTTTCTCATGCCAACATTCAGCCATGTTCACATGTGTCAGATCTTACTCTCATCATGGCACCGGTCTCTTCATCTACTGTGCTATCAGAAACTTGAATGTTAATATTGGGCAGGTGCTCGCTGATGAGATTACTGTGTGTGCTAACCACCTCAAACAACAAAGCACCACTGGACATCCTTCTTTTGATCCCTCCACCTTTGCAACTACTGGGTGACACTTCTTTTCCACCATTTGAGAGGCCAAGAAAAGCATCGATGAGGCCTATTACACAGACAGTACTGTGGAGGTGAGGAGGCACCAGCCAAGTGCCACCACGCCAGGCTCGTAGAGAGGAAGGCCAGCACAGAGCCGGACTTCTTCTGCTGATACTCATGAGGCGAACCATTCCATATGAGGGACCATGTATATGTCTCTATAGGTGCTCAGTGTGCAGTCCATCCACAGAGGGCAGTGGGGGCCACGGCTGAGATGATGTGTGGATGTAATGATCCCCTCCAGCACACAGGTGGGGACTAGGGATGAATTCCATAATGTGGTACTTGGGCCAGAAGAACATGGCAATGGAGAGCTGAAGCATGCTGAAGCTTCAGCCCGAGACATGGATTAGATGAAGCTGAGGAGGATGATGCGTTTGATGATGATGATGATGAGGAAGAAGAGGAAGATACGAGGACAGCTCATACTGTGAAGGAGCTGCGATAAGCATTTACTGATGAATGCTATCATAGATTATGCTTTTGTGGTTTAATGTTTTCTGAACTATTTGTTGTTGTTTTTAATTAGGGTTGAATGTACGCTATTGACACCTGGTTTTGTTATGATGGTTTTCTATTAACGTGATTTTGTGATAAGTAATGCTTGATGATGCTTATTGATTGATTGATGTTGAGATGATGTGCACATTAAATGCTTATACAGGTGATTCACAAGCTTTGTGAACAAATGCATAATATCATGACTGTGATTGTGAAATTAAGCAGGATGTGCATGTCAAATGTGAATGAGCTTAATGTGAGTTTTTGAGCTCCAGAGTTGTTCTTGTTGAATGTTGTGACTACTTGAAGCATGATGACTTTGCCCAGGTTTTTCTATGATTGAATCCATTGCTCTTGTTTGGCATCATATGATCAAAGGCCGTGTTTTTGAAACCCTTTTATTGTCCCAATTCATAAGTTAGCCTTCTAAAGAGAACCCGTTGTGTTTTAATCCTTTGACCCTTAGCGCTTAATTACACTGAACAACCCTTGAGTGAAAATCTTTACCCTTGAGTTAAGTAGAAGATCTTGTTTGGTATTGTTCATGGTTCAGTGGGGTTATTGGGGACACATGAAAAAGGAAAAAGCATTGAGCTAAGAGCTAAAAAGTAAGAATATGCAAAGAAAAAAAAGAAAAAGAAGCCAAGCTCAATGCAATGCACAAAGCAAAGGCAAAGAAAATTTGGGAATGAATAAGATATTGTGTTGTTATGATTCTCTTACTCAAGGATTTTGTGACCAGAAAAACCATTTCTTGTTAGCCCCGCCACCTTATAGCCATTGAAAAGTCCTTGTGATGCATGCATGCCTTGTGAATGTTATTTGATTTGTGGTTAAATGAAAGGCAAAGTTGATTCATGTGACATTGTGATAGTGGGAGTGAAATGAGTGACACACTTTTACCTCTTATACACTTTTGGGTTGAAGTGAAACACTTACCTAGTGAGGAAATATTCCATAACACATAAACATCCATGCTTAATTGATTGATCATTCATGAAAAATAGCATTTTGTTGGAATTTACATGACTGTGAACACTAAAGCATGTGCACATCTTGATTGACCTCTTGGTCTTAAGTTTGAAGTGAAGTTATTCCTTATCTTGAAAAGAGGATTTTTGAATGGAGTGAACATCATATGAACTTGGTTGGAGATGGCGTTACTTTTATTTGCTTGAGGACAATCAAGTTCTCAAGTTTGGGGTTGTGATAACAGTTGAAAAACGTTATTTTCAGGCTTAACGTTGATACTAAAAGCACCTTTAGACGTAGAAAACTAGCTTGAAATCATGCCTTTGTTTAGATTTTTCATAAGAAATAGATAGCTGGACAGGTTTAATTAATGCTTGATTTAAGTGTTTTTGTAGGTTTTGTAGGTGAAATTTGTGGTGAAAGAAGTGGAAGAAATAAGATAGAGGACATTAAAAAGACAAGAAAGAGTGCAAAAAGGAGAAGTCGAAGGCACCGTCAGCGGCAAACTACCGCTGAGCGGACCTCTCAGAGGTTGACGTTGGAACCGCTGAGGGGCAAAATGGCCGCTGAGGGTAGAAAGAAGAGCGCAAATCACCGCTGGAGCTTTAAATAAAACCCGCTGAGCGCACTTTTTGGGCTTGGACTTTTTGTAATCTTTTGAACTCTAGATTAGTATATAAGGGCTTGCACGTCCTATAGTAGGCAACTCTTTGGCAGAACCGAGGCAACACTCTCTCTTTCACCCCTTTGAAGGAGGATCTTGGATGCTCAGGCTACTCTTCACCTTTATGGGTTTATCTTCATATCTTTCATTGTAATTCATCTAGGTTCACCATTAATAGGGTGAACTAAACCTTGTATGTTTTGTTGGGGAGTCAAAGTATCTCTTGAAGCTCTCATATTGGATTTGTTGAGTACCATCTTTGAATTAAGACATATCTTTCTTTCAATCATTAGTTAGGGTTTTTCCCTTGCTCAATGCTGGCCTTGTTAACTCATTCTAATCATGATTATTGGTTTTGTTGATACTGACACGTACGGGGAAATCTAGATCCGGGGAATTTTCTCCCAATATTATACTGACATATTATATTGGTTTGCCTTTAACTCTGCACTCATGACTAATCATTAGGAATGCCTAGGAATTTGTATGAACTATTTGATTAGGGAGAACCATCTAGAATGGTACATTTAATGAGAGTGGCATTAACAATGATGATTTGAATGTGGAATTCCTAAAATTATGAGAGTGGATGAGAATGAAATTGACGCCCCAACAACATATTCATTCATATTTTCCTTGAAAGTGTTTATCTTTTGTCTTTGTCATTGATCAATTCATGCATACATCTTTTAATTTTCGTCTTTGCATATTAAACTTCAATTATGTGTTCTTAAGTTTAGCTAATCACAAATCACATAACTAACTAGGGCCGTGAGTCTTTGGGATAACGATACTTGGTCTTACCAAGTTTAGTACTGAAACGATGCGGTCATACTTGCCGATTGTGGAAACAGTTTGTGACATCATATTTTTTGGTGCTTACAAATTTGTCCATCATTGTGAAGTGGGCTTTAAAGAGACGGAGATGATAGAGATAGAGTCTCCACATTCTAGAAGGACCAAAAACAGTTCACAGTAAAAGCTGATGAGTTGGTTGAATGACCAACATCAACTATAAAGAAGGAACTTGAGCTTTCTGGGTCAAGCTAATGACGTTAAAAGAGCGCTTTCTAGGAGCAACCTAGTTGATTTAAAAACTTTTAATTTTATTTTGGTTGTAATTTTTAATCTGTTGAACTGATTTTGTGAATATTTTGCTGAACATATCATCTCTGAGGATGTGCTTTGGATATAATCACTCTACGAAGGCTGCTAAGTGTGTACCACCTACTGATTGATGTTGGTGATAAAAAACATTTTGCACCTACTGGATGGGGGGTGATGGACAAATTTATGACACCAATTTTATGATGTCACAAACTTGTTTTTTCAATCGAGCAAGTATGACCGAATCGTTCAAGCTAATAACTTGGTAAGACCAAGTATTGTTCTTCCCAAAAGGACTCACGCCTAGTTTAGTTGTGTGTTCTTGATTAGCTAAGACTAAGACGAAATATTCTGATTTTAATATGCAAAGACGAAAATAAAATGTATGACTGAAGTTTTGATTCAATGGCAAAAAAGCAAAAGATTAAAACACTTTCAATGAAATATTAATGTATGAATATGTTGTTGGGGGTCACATTTCATTTTACCACTCTCATATATTTTTAGGAATTCAACTTCAAATCATCATTGTTAATGCCACTCTCTAAAGTAACCTTTCTAGAAGGCTTCTCCCTAATCACGAGTTCATATAATTCCTAGCATTCCTAATGATCATTTCATAAGGGCAGGAGCTACGACAACCAATTCAATTCGGAGAAATTCCACCGGATATAGAACTTCCCCGTACGCTGCCCGTATCGACAAAACCAATAATCATGCCATCGAATGAGGTATTAACATGCAAGCATTAAGCAAGAGAGAAAAACCCTAACTAAATGATGAGAAAAGCATAATCTTAATTAAAGATGCTAAAACAGATTCCATATATGAGAGCTTCACAGATTACATGATTCCCCAACAAACATACAAGTTTAGTTCACCATATCATGGTGAACCTACTTGAACAATATGAAAGAATGAAAGAGAGATAGAAAAAACCCGGAAGGATGAGAAAGAGAAGAGGAGAGCCTGTCACCATCTCCCAATCGAACCCAAGGGTGAAGGAGAAGTGTTTTGCTCGTTTCTGCCAAAGATACCAAACCCAGGAACGCTGAAAGCTATATATATATTCGTAAAGACAGAAAAGTCAAATCAAGCCCATTAAAGTGCCGCTCAGCGGTAAATCGTCGCGGTGCTGGCTGACTTTTTTTCCCCCCTCAGCGGCCATTTAGCCCCTCACACGTCCTACCGAAAGCTCCTGAGTGCCGTCGCGTGTAAACTGGACCGCTGAGCGGTGACTGGCTTACTCCTTTTGCACTTTTTGATGTCTTTTGCTGATTCTATCTCTCTCTTCTTCACTTCTTTCACCAAATTCACTTAAAACCTGCACAAAAACACTGAAAATCAAGCTAACCTGTCCAGCGCTCTTATTTCAAAAATATAAAGAAAGAAGCATTATCAAGCTATTTTCTAAGTAGTAAAGGTATGCTTTTATATGTCAATTTTAGTCATGAAAATAACAGTTTTTCAACTGTTCTCAATGGGTGTTGGTAAGTTTTTAAACCTACTGATGGTGTTGTGAGATTTGAAACATCTACTGATGGTGTTGGTGGAATTTTGGGGTCGGCTCCTGACGTTAACCATCGCTACCTGGGAGCACCAGTTGATTGATTGTTTTTGTTTGTTTTATTTTAGTTAGGGTTTGCATAAGTATTTTAAGCATTGAATTGCAGGGAACCAGTGAGGGGCATGTCTAGGAGGCACGTAGAATAAGAAAAGAAGGAGAAGAGCACATCACGAAAGTGCCCGTTGGAGCGGCACTTCCCGCTGACGTACGCTCTGCAGATGGGTCTTTGGTTCCCCTTTAGTTAGCGTAACCCGAGCCCATTAGGGTTTTTTATACCCCTAAACTGCGCAATGCTTTTATTTTCAGGCGCTTCTCTGCACATACACTCCTACCTACCTTTTCAAAGGTTCTCTACACATCACCTTTCCCTCATCCCTCTTTAGAAAATCTCCCTTCCACTCACTTGCTCACTAGTTCCATCTAAGTTTGGGTTGGGAGAGGCATCATTGAAGGGGCCTGAATTCTTCATTATGGTTTTACTATGCTTAACAATGTATCTTTTGGTTTGTTGAATTATGGTTTGATGCAGGGAATGGCCTCCTCATCGCAAAAAGAATCCAAGACTATAAGATCCAAGAAGAAGGATGATACAAGGACACTCAGATTGATGAGGACTGAGATAAGCATTTACAGATGAATGCTATCATTGCTTAATGCTTTTTGTGGTTTAAGTTTTGCCTAAACTTATTTATTTTTTGTTTTAGAGTAGGGTTTTTGATGTACTCTATTGGAAACATGGTTTGTTATGATTGTTTTGCTATTAATTGTGATTGTGTTATAGTATGCTTGATGATTATTAGTGAATTGATTGTGTTTAGATAGATGTGCCACATTAAAATGCTTATAACAGTGATTCACAATGCTTTGTGAACAATGCAGGATATTATGAATTGGTGATTTCGAAATTAAGCAGTATGTGTAATGGTCACAATGTGAATAGCTTATATGTGAGGTTTTGAGCTCCAGAGTTGTGTTATGTTTTGAATAACATTCTTTGAAAGCATGAATGATTTTGCCCAGGTTTTCTATGATTCTAAATCATTTGCTTGGATGCAATCATATGATCAAGTCCTCATTGTTGAACCCTTTTTTATTGGCCCTAGATCATAAAGTTAGCCCACTAACAGAGAACACTTTGTGTTCTAAAATCCTTTGAAACCCTTCGCCTTGACACTACCCTGAAACCTCTGATTGAAATCTTTACCTTTTGCGTAAGGAAAGAGATCTTTGTGTTGCTTGTGTAAATGTTCAGTTTTGGGGTTGTTGGGAAACATGAAAAAAGGAAAAGCATGAGCTAAGAGAGATAACAGTAGTAATTGCAAGAAGAAAGAAAAAAAAGAAAAGAAAAGAAAAGGAAGGCAAAGCTCAATGGCAAATGCAAAAGAAAGTGTGGGAAGAATAAGAATAATTGTGTTGTTATGAAACTCTCTTAACTCAGTGATTTTGTGATCCCAAAAACCAATTTTCTTGTTAGCCAAGCCACAATATAATCCATTGAAATTCCTTGTGAATGATCATGCTTTGAATGTTTTTGACGTGAAATAAAGGCAAAGTTGATTCAGTTACCTTGTGATAGTGGAGTGAAGTTGGAAACACTTTACCTCTATACCTTATGTGTTTTATGAACACTTTACCAGTGAGGAAATATCCATAAGCACTGAACATCCATTTCTTATTGATTGATATTCCATGAAATACATTTGTTGGAATTTAAATGACTTTGTGAACACTAAAGCAGTGCACCATCTGATTTGAACTCTTGATTGTCATAATTTGAGTAGCAGTTGTTACTTTCTTGAAAACGAGGATTTTTGCATGAGTGAAACCATCCATATGAATTGGTTGAAGATTGAGTGTACATCTTGTTTGCTTGAGGACAAGCAAAGTTTTCTACGTTTGGGTTGTTGGTGATAACAGTTGAAAAACTGTTATTTTCGATATAGCTTAAAATTGACACAAAAAGCAACGCTTTACAACTTAGAAACTAGCTTGAAAATCATGCCGTTTTATCCATATTTTGTTTCAGAAATAAGAGAGCTGGACCGGTTTATGCGTTTATTTTCAGTGTTTTTTGGTGCATGGTTTTAAGGTGAATTTATAGTGAAAAAGTGAAGAAGGAGAGAGATGGAATCAGAAAGTCAACCAGAAAAGTCAAACCAGTCAACCCAAAAGCAACCAGTCAACCCAGAATACGGAAAAGATCAATCCATAACGATTTGGGGGGGGGGGGGCGTTCGGCTTTCTCCTCTCGATTTTGTTTATGTATCTTTTGGGCTTGACCTCGTTTTCTATTATGTTTATGTCCTATTTAAAGACCTAGAAGTCTTAGGGTTTGGTATCTTTGACAGAACACACAAGCAACACTCTCTTCTTTCCACCCCTTTGAGGAGGATCTTGGATGCTCATGGCTACCTGTCACCTTTTAGGGTTTAATCTTTCATTCTTTCATTATTGTTCAATCTAGGTTTCACCATGACATATGGTAACTAAAAACAACATTGTAATGGTTTGTTGGGGAATCAATGTCTTTTGAGCTCTCATAATATGGAATTTGTGCTTGCATCTTAACTAGATTTATGCTTTCCTTTCTCACAGTTAGGGTTTTTTCCTTTGGCTTAATGCTTGCTTGGTGTTTAACTCATTTCAATGCATCTTATTGATTTTGTTGATAGGACGTCGGGGGTCTGATCCGGGGAATTTCTCCAATAGTTATTGGTTGCCTTAACTCTTCCCGTGCTAAAAAACTAATTATTAGGAATGGCTAGGAATTGTAATGAATCGTAATTAGTGGAGAAGCCTCTTTAAAGGTAATTTAGAGAGTGGCATTAACATGATGACTTGAATGTTGAATTCTAAAATATATTAGAGTGGTATATATGAAATTGAACCCCCACAACATTTCATCAATATATTTCATTGAAATGCTTGTCTTTTGTTTAGCCATTGATCAAAAACCTCCATCATACATGTTTCTTTTCGTCTTTTGCATATTAAAACTCCATTATTTTGTTTCTTAAGTCTTAGCTAATCAACAAAATCACATACTAAACTAGGAACTAGCCGTGAGTCCTTTGGGGAAACGATACTTGTGTCTTACCGAGTTTATTACTTGAAATGATTCGGTCATACTTGCCGATGTTTAAAAAAAATTTTGTGACATAACAATATGTTTGGTGATCATAATTTGTCCATCAGTGGCGCTTAGCGATAACTAGACTCCGTTGAGCGTACTTGCGCTTCTCCTTTTTGCACTTTTTTGAGTTTTTCTTTTCCTGATTCCCCTCACCATCTCTATCCTTCTTTCACTCTTTTAAATTTCACCAATTCACCTTAAAAAAAAAACCTGCATAAACAACTGCAATCAAGCATAAACCTGTCCGTTCTCTTATTTCCAAAA
>NW_025913634.1:0-14868 GCF_018835915.1 Vigna umbellata
TAAACTGTTTTGCCATATTGATTAATGTGATTATTCTAAGTATATAGTTGATGACTGTATATTTCCGGGATGTTACAGTTACTGTTGTTGTGCATGGAATGTTTGTCTGGAGAGACTATTATTTATTTATTAAAAAAATATACCTATTTTGTTATAAAAATAGCAAAATTTTTAAAATTATATTATAGATATGATTTGTAGCATATATTCAAGTTGCTTTCTAAATGATCTTGTGATGTCCTTATTCTATTTATGTGGCTTTGAATTAAGGGTAGATTAGTTAATAGACAAAGAAGTAAAAAGAAAAAAAAATTATTTCCTAAAAGATATTTCCTAATGTCCTAAATCTAATTGTAATAAGAACTATAAAATAAAAAAAGAAAACTGATCCCAAAATTTAGATAAACCCTTATTTTTATATCAAGTTTCATTCAAAGCGAAGTGTAGTGTCGAGTAACCAAAGATAACGAAAATGAACAAAAATAATTAAAACATTGAAAAACTTTTATTGCAGTGTGAATGTTGGACAAAATCATACTATATGTGTGGACATGTTTTATTGACTCTAGGGACGTACATGGTACATTCTGTGTTCATAGAGATCAATGCTTTGTGATAAAGTTTTTGGAATCTTGTGACCCTTCTGATCAATATTCGCATCTGTCAACAAGCCTACCATAAGATTCCATGGTTTTTCGTTAATTCATCATAGTCTCTTTTGTTTTTTTCTTTTACTTGCACAGTATAACTTCATGATCAGAAGCACATGGCTTTTATTGCAGAGAAGTGCACTGCAGAACCTCTACCTAATTTTGTTTAAATGCAAAGTTTCCTCTTCTGTCTATTGACTGTTGAGATTTCAATAATTGTATGAATATAAATTGTTTTGGGGTGAATATATATTTCTGCACAGTAGAAGAAGTGAATAATTCAATCTTTTATGTTGTGCTGTAGTATTCTGGTGCGTTTGATTTGATGGTAGAAAGCTATGATATTCATTTCCTTAAAAAAATCAGTGAGTTTAACTCATCACTTTGTTATGGAATGTGCACTTTCATTCCATAGAAGACAATAGATATTTCATAACAACGTAGTTTAAAAAGCACTTATACTTTCATATAAACCTTTTATCTTCTTTTACAATAACTTTTTTATTCATTTATTTCAGAGAAAAATAGAAATAAGAAAATGACAATGACTTCATTTATTATGCGGAGGAGTGAATGTTAGTATGCAGGTGTTCATATGTAACCTTACTACTGTCATTTAGCATTGTTAGCTCTGTTGATATGCTATATTAGCATTATTTTTCATGATCCTGTAAGTTTTATAAAAACTACTATTGTACAACAGAAAAGTTTCATGATCCATTATTACTTATACCAACTTCTACATTAAAAGACGTTGTAAAGAAAATAAGTTATGAACTTTAAATGAAGAATTGAAGATGTCTTAATTCAGATAGGAAACTTGAATTTATTGGGTGCAAGGTAGTGCAACATGTTGGTATTGAATGAGTAACGATTTGGTGTTGGAAGATATTGGGTTTCATTAAACTGTCTCTGAGGTACATCTGATGTGTCTATTGAATTGCCAATAATTGTTGTTGGAAGATTGTGAGCTACCTTGTCTGTCTCAGATTCAACTTACTTCTGAGTCTGATACACGAAAGATGGATCACTGGCTTGGTATGTATTTGTATTCAATGACTAGGAACTTTCAAAACTCAGAGTTTTGTCTTTATTGTCAAAGTAATTATTGAAGATCAGAGAAGCCGATAGATATGTAGTTTCATTTTTTCATGTGTTATGTATTTTGATTCTTAATTGTACATAGATTTTTTTTGTTGAAAGAGATAAAATATTTTGTATAAAAGAGATTTAATTTTAATTATTGATTAATTACTGCAAATACCTGATTTCATTAGGACAAATAAACAATTTTCATTATGAAAGAAAATGAGAGTCGTAATTTTACATGTAGGACAATATAAAAATATTAGGTCTCGTATATATTTTTGGAAATGTAAGAAAGAAAGATCAACAAATTCATATTAATGACCTCTAGAAATAAAAAATCAACTAACATTTTGACAATGAAGAAACACTAAGGATATCAATAAAGATGTAATATTTGCAATATAGAGATTTATCTTATTATTCTTTTAATGTAATATGGTTGGGTTTGACTTAACCGAGATGGTATTAATGATGAATTTTCATAAAGTATCGATGTGTTATTAGTGATAATAATATGAAAATTGTCGATAATGACTCTAATGTGCAATGTGGTGGGCTAATGATGGGAAAAATTGTCACAGTCAATGAATTTGTGCAGCTCAGCGGTTCAAGTAAATTGGTTGGCAGAGTGTTAGAATTTTCTTTGAGAGCATGTGAGACTTTTGATAAATGGAGGATACGTTAGTTCTCAAGTGGATATTCACCAAAGTCTCACATTAAATAAATAAGAAGAGAGTAGAGAAAAATATTATAAAAATAAAAAGTTATTTTTGGAGTTGTCACCAAAACTCAATAGGTCCCTTGGGTGTATCGGGGACTAGGTTGTAGTATGTTATTGAAAGGTTTGCAATTTTATCCAGAAAAATTACATTAAAAAGTTTGTATTGCATGTTTATTTGTCAGTGTGCTCCCACTTAAAAAATATATTTTCCTATTGCATGGTTCCCACCCAATACCTTTGTCAATATATTTTCAAAAGACATCCTAATTTTTTAGATATGAAAATCTCAAGGAACTCTTTGAAAAAAATAGTGATCATGCTCATTTCCTAAGACCATCCTCACTTTTTGATAAGCGATGAACTTTAAATTTAAACTCAAACACATAAAATTGGCTTTAAGATTAGCTTTCATACTACGATAAGTGAACTTTATGTCTAACTTAATATTATAAAACTGACTTATAATGTAAGATTTGCACTTATTTATATACTGTGAATTGATCTTATTATCTTTACCCGATCTTAGACTTCTAATACCTACTTTCACTAGCTCCTTCACAGTAACATGTTTAGTAGAATAACAACAACATGGACAAGAATGAAGTGAATAGAAGTATAGACACCAGTGCAAGAGACACCTTTTATAACAACTTTTTATACCGGTTGAAATCCACCAGGCATTAAAAAGTAGTGCGATACTAGTATTGTAAATATGACAAACTTTTCTATATTGGTTCCATTGAGAACAGTTATAGAAAGTGGTGCAATGAAAAAATTGTAATAAATTACAAAGATTTTTATACTGGTTCCACTCACAACAAGTACAAAAAGACGATATTTTATACCGGTTAGACCTATAACCAATATAGAAGTAGCGTGGTGACAAAAATGTAATATTGGTGAACTTTTTCTATACTGGTTAGTCACTATAACCGGTATAGAATATTTATTATTCTACCCCAACCCTCCTTTTGTGTTTCACTTTCTCTTTGTACGTTATATCTCCTTTCTTCTCATTCTCTCTGCACGCTTCTTCTCCTTTGCTTCTTGTTTCTCCATCTCTTAGCTATGCTACCTCCTTGCTAAGCTCTTCTACATTGAAGGCAGAGTTCAAAACCCTCATCATGCTCACGGGCCGTGACCCTTCCAACAAGTTCTAGATCCACTCTTCTGTTGTGTTTGGGTACTGTATAAAGTTGGCAATGCCCATGGATGAGGTTCTGCCATTGCACACAAAGAAAGATTGGGGACACCATAGCACAATATCGCTTAGGGTTGTTTCTACAGCGCGACCATCATTCCCACTATTGCTGCTCGTTGTAGGTGCTGTGTCGTCGCACCATGATGTCATTGAGGGTGTCAATTCTCTTCTTCCCATATTCTTTAAATAATCAACACGTAACCAGGGTGCAACAGCCACCACAAACTACTTGTCACTGTCAACATCGACATCCGCATCATTATCTATTGTCAAAGGTGCCACCAGCTTCCTGTTCTTCATGGTATTGATGGAGATCATGGTCTATTGTTACTCTCTGCACCAAAATGGAAAAGGAGGATAGATGGAGTTGTGTTTCAATTGATGAATGGAGGAAAACAAATGGAGTTAAGTGTATTGACAAAAGAGAATGGAAAGACTAAAGGAGGAAACCATGGCCTGGAATATGTTGATGATGGAGGAGGGAATTAATGATGGTGAATAGGGGAATGAAGAATATGTTTTCGGTGTGTTGTTTGTACCTTTGTGAAGTAAGGAATATGTGGATAGTGGTGGCTGGAAAAGAAGATGTGTGATGCCAAGGGTGATCAACATGATACTTTGTTGGTGATTGTGAGGGATTAAGAGGATGAATATGTATTCTTGAATTAGTACTTTGTTATCATTTAAATGTTCCATTAAATTCATGTACTTGTCTTTTAAGTATCATGAGGAGTGAGCTCTTGCAAAAGAAAAATTTATTTTGAGTGAGGAAATATTTAAATTGCAGGCTCCGATAAAGAAAATAATGCAAGCATATGAGGATGTTGAAAAGATATCTCTGGTTGTACCTGTTTTAGTTAGTAAGTTGGTGTGGTTTACTATGTTGTTAACTTCATACTACGACTTAAGAAGATGAGCATCAACGAACTTCAATGTTAAAGTCGTGTACCCCTTGTACACTTACAAAGTCTCAAAGGTAAAGGTATATGGGAGGTATATAACTTCAAGCTTGAAGTCGTATGGAGGGTAAACAACTTCAACGAACTTCAATGTTAAAGTCGTGTGTCCCTTGTACGACTTCAAGCTTAAAGTCGTGTACTACCTATACGACTTCAAGCTTGAAGTCGTGTATCCTCATAAAAATTTAACTTTGAGAATGTGTCAGTGTAGAAGTCATACACCCCCTATACGACTTCTTCATTTGAAGTCATGTGGGACTGCATGGCTTGCCCATAACCGTAATTCATAAAAGGTTTAATAGCCAAATTTGTCTCTAATTTCGTTGACAAATCTCAATTTAGTCTCTCGTTTTAAAAGTGTTTGAATTGGGTCCTCATTTATTAAACTTTGCGTCAACGTCGTCCCTTCCATTAAATAGAGACAAACGACGTTAATTGATTGATGATCTGACAACATATAGTGCTTACGTGTCATTATTGGTCTGCAGCGGGGGAGGAGTTTATTAACTCTATGTTCATTTACCTGTAGAGACCGAAAGACGACAGGCTCGACAAGACGAAAAAGCATTTTCTCAACCCCATCAGTGGTCCTCTTGTTAATAAAAGCTCCCAAGACCCTCGTAATATACGAAGCAAAAGGTCCAGACGCAGCATGTATGACAGCATCAATCAAATCCTGCAAGAACCCATTCTTTATCTCACTTTTTGAATCCCCTTGGGCAGCTCTACACGCTCGAAACAGAATGTCCTCATAAGCCTCTAACATTGACTTTCTCCCGAAGGGAATTTGGGACCGAATCATCGTCAACAGTTCCTTCTCAACCTGATGGCTCAGCCCAAAGACAAATGCAAGAAATGTCCTCCCATCCTCCACTTTCAAATACAAGGGAAAAATCATACGCCGAATCAGCAACAACTTCAAGTCATCGATGCTCTCATCCTCGAAATCGAACAGAATGATGCCTCGCGGAGTAGGCAGACCTTGTGTACATCCACCTTCTTGTTAAGAATAAGCGATTGAGACAACAGGAGAGGGAGACTTTGTGAAATCAGCGACTCCCTTCCCACCAAATTCTCCTTCCATCATTCCTCGTACAAACCCTCAATCGCCAACTAGAGAGACAACTCCGACTCACAAACCCTCAATGGGGATTTCGAATTGGGATTGAATTTAGGGTTTCTTGAATTGGGAATTGGGATTGAGATTCTATTTCTTCTATGTTGATTCAATTCTTGAATTGGAGTTTCTTATCCTCTTTTATGTTTTGCGATTTGAGAAGGTGAGGTCTTCGGTTTTGAATTTGAGTCCGGGGTTTTATCTCTTCGTGTGTTGATTTGAGTTTGAGTTTCGTGAGCTCGCATCTATAAGTGCTTGGTTTTGATTAGCGTATGGGTCTAACGGTGGTAGTTTCCTAACTCGATTTTTCCCCAAGAAGAAGAAACCCTAACTGCTGGAAATTTTTCCCCAATTTCCAACACCCAATTTGTTAATAAACCCTACCTTCTTTAATTAAGGAACACGTCAGCATGCACACAAATAAATTAGGCTTAATACCGTTGATGGTCCCTATTTTCGTCAGGTGTGTACGATTTGGTCCTAGTTTTTTGTTCTGTTCAATGTTGTCTTAAAGAATGTAATTTTTGTTCAATTTAGTCCTTTTTGCAAACGGCGTTTAAATCCTTAACGGCCATTACTCCAACTGTGCAAACCCCAAATGAGATAACATTTAACTTCTGCCACCTCACCATTTTCTTCAACCTTTAGCCCAAACCGAAACTGAAACCCTACTTTATCTCTAGTCACCTAACCCTAGCGCTGCCACTGAACCCTAACGCCACCGCCGCCGTAGAGATCGTCCAAAGTCACCATGCCGCCGTGAAGTCGCATCTGCTCATAACCATGGCAGCCATCACGCGCAACCTCCATGGCCACCACCATCAAAGTCGCGATCTACCTCAAATCACGAAACTCTCCTCAGGCTGCCGCGTTACCCATGTCACCTCTGCGCCTCCGCCATCAAGGATTTTCTTAAGTCGCCATTGCCAGCATCTCGTACCTGCAAATCAAACACAAGCACCCAGAAACAGAGAAAGCTGAATTGCACCACCCAAACCGCTAAGTCTTCACCATCAATAATGTCGCAAGCCACCTAATCTCGAACTTCATTCAAATCTTCATTCTCGCGCTCAGCCATTAATCATCCAAATCGAGAGCTCATCTTCAGCGCGACAATCCTTGTCGTCGTCGCGCAAAGCTCCAAGGCCATCATCTTCTCCAACCTAAATAGAACCACAACAAAATCCAGAAAAATCCCAAATCAAAGAAACCTACAATCGTGCCGCTGATTGCCTCCAACGGCCACCATGAGTGCTTTCTTACACAACTAGGTTTGTCTTCTTCATGCTACCATGAGCCGCACAATTCCCGAAATTATCCTCCATTGAAGCAAAACCGCGAGCAACATTTTCCTTCCTCTTGCGGCGTAGGAGCAAGAAGGTTTCCCCCAAATGCATAACCCTAATTTTGGGTGGTAAAGGGGCTGCCACGAAGACTCTACTTTTGACGTGGCAGTAATTAAATGTCATCTCATTAGTGTTGTGCACACCTGGACTGTCTGCCATTAATGATTTAAATGTCGTTTGCAAAAAGGACTAAATTGAACAAAAATTACATTCTTTAGGACAACATTGAACAGAAAAATCTAGGACCAAATCGAACACACCTGACGAAAATAGAGACCATGAGGGGATTAATTTGACTCAAAATTTTAAAAGTGAGGACCCATTTCAAACACTTTTAAAACGAATGACTAAATTGAGATTTGTCAACAAAACTGGGGACAAAATTGGCTATTACACCTTCATAAAAGTTTTGCCTATAGTCACTAAAACAAAGGCAGCGTATAACGTCACACGTTCAACGTCCAATAATAGAACACCCAACGTTAATAATGATCGGTGATAATTTTGTAAATAGATTCAACAGTTATACGTCGTTTAGAAATACAGTTTGATGTCCAAAAGGAAATGACATCCAACCACACCCACATTCGACGTGAAACTATGACCAAAACAATCATATAACATTCGCTTAGGAAACAACTAACGTCCAATCCAAAAAAAATGAATATAAAAGATCATTTAGTTCACCACAGTTTCACTTTAAATAGAGTTTCAGATGCTTTGAAAACCATGCACCTTCATTCACCCAAGTTTTGCTTCCCTACAGAGCTTTCTTAATCAAAATCATTTTGATAACTTTTTTTTTTGTTTTTCTATTAATTCCTTCAAGTTCACAAAAACAAGACATGTCTTTGTCTTTGATTCAACGTCATTATGAAATGTTTTTGTGATGCTTGAAGGTATGATAGAAAAATAGAGCAAAAAGTTAACAAATATGGATTTCGAAATCCTTTTACATTTTACATAACCCGTGGATTTTTGGTGGTTTGATTTTCATTTTTTTCCTTGTTTAGTGTTATTATGTATTTTTTTTTTTCATTTATGAGCTACGTTTTGTAAAAGTAGATTTCTTTTAGAAATTCTTCAAGGTAATTTACGTCGAATTCTTATAGCATTCGATGTTCAATGTATGTATGATTCAATTTTTAAGTTTCTTGAAGTTGTTTTCTATAGATCAATGGATCTGAAATCTAGTAGAAAACAACTCCAGGAAAACTTAAAAAATGAATCATCCAAATATGATCAAACTTTGCAATGGTATATTTGGATGACAACACCATCATAGTGGAACAAGGTCGGGCAATAATGTATGGTTTTCTTGAACCTCAAACCATTCAACCATTTGCAAAACTATTAGATTCGAGACAATCATATATGCAAACATGGATGATTGAGTCTAAAAGAGAGTTGTATATCGCACCATACATTGATGGATATGTGTTACTCAATATTGTCAACTTTCATAAAAAATTAATTAAGAGACTAACTAGTTCTTGGTACATGTTAGCGGCCATTAGCAAATGATGGTCAAGATTCCAAAACAAGCACAAGTTGTATGGTTTTGCTCTCTTCATAGGAAGATGAAATGATTTTTGAAGTCCTTGTTAGAAACATAAGTATTACATTCATTCATATCAATTCATTATGATAATATATTAACTTATGTTTCAAATTTGTTTAGAGTTGTGGGTACGCCCAAAGTATAACAGATTGAAGTTATATAACCTAAGGTTGGAATTCGTTGATATTTAAATTATTAATTTTCAATATCAATTATTAATTTTCAATATCAAATTTAAACCATTACATTTGACTATGTTCTTGTGTTTAGTGTAATAAGCATGACAGATTCTTGGACAGGTGGCTACTACATCATGTCATGGATAAAGACAATCATCCAAGCAGGAATTAGAGCAGATTGAACTAAGGTAAAAACTTACATTTGAAATCTTACAAATCTCAATCAACTTTTCAACATTTAGAATGAATATAATAGTAAACTTTTTTTCTTGATTATGTAGCGGTTCAACAATTCCTCTTCATTGACATATGCCATAATAGGGAAATTTAGATAGGAATGGGCAAGATATTTGAATCAACATTTTCATTAGCTTTACCTTTAGGTTTTTCCTTTAAACTTTTTTTGTATTGATGATATCATTAGCTTTAGATTTATCTTTTTAGTTTTACTTTTGATATTTTTTAAACTATGAATTGATGAATTTTGTGAATATTGATAACGGTTGAAAAACCGTTATTTTTATACTTAATTTTGATATTAAAAACATCCTTTATGACTTAAAAACTAGCTTGAAATCATGCTTTTGTTTATGTTTTGGAAATAAGAGAGTTGGATGAGTTTTATGCTTGGTTTTCCTTGTTTTGACAGGAATTAAGATGAATTGGATGAAAGAAGTTGAAGTAGCAAGGAGTTGGAACCCAGAAAAGGTAGAAACAGTACTAGACCGAACGGTAGGATGCAGGAGAATCCAAACTGAACGGTTAAGAACCCAGACCGAACGGTTACTAAGACTGACTGAACGGTCAGATAAAGGAGAAGACATAGACCGAACAGTTCATAACAGAGACCAAACAGTGTGAAGGTGGTGGAACTAGGCCGAACGGTGTAAGCAAGAAAGACAACTGTTGAACGATGTAACTGAGGACCGAACGGCTGTAGAAAAACATAGGCAAACCGAACGGTTTGTGAGAGGAGAACCTGAATGAAGTGGTAGAAGTCATGCCGAATGGTCAAAAGTGAAACCGAATGGTCATGCGTCATTTGAGTGCTGCAGCTACCACTGAGCGCCGTTTTGGTGCACTGAGCGCCGACGACGTGGGCTTGGACCTGTTTTCTATTATTTTTATGGGCTTGGACCTATTTTCTGTTATTTTTATGTTATATTTAAGGACTTGCACGTCCTAGGGATTATATATTTTGATGGCTTGAGTACATAAACACATTTTTCACCCTTTAGGGGTAGATTTGGATATGGTGATGGCTCTCCTCTTCTTTTTCTAGGGTTTTTCTATCTCTTCCATTCTTTCATTTCATTGTTCGTCTAGTTTCTTCATGATAGTGGAGAGCTAAACCTTATTTGTTGTTGGGAAAGATGTAACCTCTTAAACTCTCATGTATTGAATTGATTCTTGATTATATATGCTTTACTTCATTAATTGTTAGGGTTTTTCCTCTTTGCTCTTTGCATGCTTTGTTTAACTCATTCAATTGCATGATCATTGATTTTGTCGATATGGACACATACGGGAAAATCTAGAACTGGAGAAATTATCTCGGAAGCAATATTACCTAGACATAGGAATAGGAGGATCGGTTGCCTTTAAGCTTCTATGCGAATGTAATGCATGATTAATTGCTAGGGAGACAAGACATTATGTACTAGTAATTAGGAGTAGGCTTTTTTCACCGAGACATCGGGTTTAAGGTAAATTAGAAAGTGGCATTAACATTAATGAAGAAGATGAATTCATATATGCATGAGAGTAAATTAGGTGAAATCTAAACCCAACAACAATATCATCAACTTCATCCATTCATTCTTGTGTTTAGCCTCAATTGATCAAATTGCATTCATGTTTATATTATTACATTTGCATCCAAAAACCCCAAAATTTGTTCTTTAGAGTCTTAATTAGTTGAGTAATCACATAACTGTTTAGTGTCGTGAGTCTCTTGGGAAACGATACTTGTTCTTACCATTTATTATTACTTGATACGATTCAGTACACTTGCCGAGATCTTAACAAGTTTTTGACTCCGTTTTCAGGGATTAAAAATTTGTTTATCAAATATATGAATTGGAAAACTGGTTTCCATATTTCAAGTTTGGTTAAATCAGCAAAAACGAACCAATTTAAGTTCTTTTTGTTTTGATGATAGCATTAGGTTTAGCTTTAGCTTTTAGTTTTACTTTTGATATGGTTTAAACTGTGAATTGATGAATTCTGTGAATATAAGAATTGAAAAACTGGTTTCTGTATTTCAAGTTTGGTTAAATGAGAAAAAAAAAGGACCATTTAAAAAAAAACTAAATTTAACGTCGACCTGTACACTGAACAACGTTAATATTTGTAACTTAACGTCGTTCTATACACTAAACGACGTTAAACCTTCCATTGGCGAGCCATAGAAATGCACTGTTGGTCGAGCTCATCTATGGCTCAGCGAGGTTGTCGTCATACTGAAGCTATATGCGACGTTAACTTGCTTCTAGTGGCCCAACCATAGAATGCACTACTGGGTGAGCTCCTCTATGCAGCGAGGTTGACGTCAAATATAGTTTCATGGCCGAGTCAATGTTACGTCTCTCTAACTTTTCAGTGGACGTCAAATCCTCCTTTACATCCACCTGGACATTGTGCATTTAGTCACATATTGGCCGACGTTTTCTGTAAACAATTAACGTCGACCCGTATAATTCGATGTTACTTTAACGTCTCCCGATATGACGTTGGTCTCGAGTTCGCCAATGAAAGCCCAAAAACACTTACATTATACGTGATTTTTGTACTAGTGAGTGATAGTATATGCACATGGGTTTTGCCTGGAAACGTAAAAAAGTCTAATTCTTCCCATATGTTATAATTAACTTCTTAGTTTGGTGTTTCAGATTTAGAAAGTTTTGTGGCACTATCTTTATGGAATCTTTTGATGCATTTGTTATGGGTCTAACCGTTGGTGCTATGAATCCAACCACTAAGGTAGGTTTTTTTTAGCTGCTCCAAAATGAAGAGGAAAATGGTTAAAGAATGAAAGTAGGTCTGAAGTTGCAAGATGTCTTGTGAAAGTAATAATAAATTGTTGATTATGAATGAGAAACCTAGAATGAACCTCATCCTTTGTTAAGAGTTCTGACATATCAGTAGTGCAAATAGTTGTTGGACTCTGCTACTTGCTTTGTTTTGCTTGTCAATCCATTCACGGTTAGAGAGGAAGATGAATTATGATGAGAAAGAAACACATTTTTCTATACCGATTGAAATTTGAACTGGTATAAAAGTGACATTTTCTATATTGGTTCTGGAACCAGTATAAGAAGCAAAGTCAATATTTTCTATTCTTTTTGCTTCAATAACTTATATAAATTTTTTTTTAGTAGAAATAATATTTTTTTCGATAATACGAAGAGAAATGAAACAAATCGAAACAAGAAGAAAATAAAATGAAAGTAAATATAATGAGTTAAGAAAAATTAACATCGAATATGTTAAAATAAGAACTTTAAGATCAATCACTAGTTTGATATATTATCTCCTAGTTTGAGATTCTTTCATAGTTTTAATCTCAACTCTTAAACTCACAAGACTCTGAGGTGTAGTAAAATATATATAAAAGAAAGACTATTGGAAAGAATAGTATGTTAGGGCAATAAATATGGTAAGTGCCTGATGAAGGAAATTGGAATCTATATATGGAATCATTGAGCAATAGAACAAATTAGAAAAATTTATGTTCATGGGCTGATGGCCGATGGAGCAATTTATTACGTGAAAGATGGATACATACGGACATGGGCATATGCATGTGCAGAATGCAGGTACATAGATATCTAGATACATAAGCAAGCATTCCTCAAAAGATTGATGCCCAATTGAGATTGGTTCGTATTAATTAATTAAATGCTCATCATTCTTAGATGATTGATCCAAATGCTTTTCTCCCCCATTAATTACTTCTCTCTTCAGCCATTCCTCTGGTTGCTTAAATCAGCAACAAATTCTGCATGATAAATATATACATATGTTGCACGCCTGTGTTTTGTTTTCATTCAAGCGGATTTTAAAAGTCTAATTTAATTTATAAAATTAATTTATAAAATAAAATTTATACTTAATTATTTATTATGAAATTGTTTTATATTTAATTCACATGAAACTTTCAACATTTATTACTATTTATTATGATTGCACCATGACCAGTAGCTGATTAACAGTTTCCTTCTGCATTTGGGTCCCATGTGGTCTGCTTCATTATCAAAAATTCATTTATGGACGCCATGCATAGGGCGAAAAAGATAGAAAGGTATATAATGTGATGAGCAGAAAGAGACAAAAAAAAAATATAGTGAAAAGAAATACTCAGTATTTCTAACTATAGTTATGGTTGTGAGAAAATTGGGTTGAGATATTCCCACTTTACTTGGGACAAGTGGTTGGACATGTACTATGTTGTATTGTATGGCTATATACATTTTATATTTCTGCCATCTGGTTACGATAAATAAAATTAATAGATATTATTCTTAAAATGATTTTCATAAGAACACTTGTTCCTTCTACTGAAACACTTTGGTTTACGCTCGTTAATCAGTCTTGGAGTCCCGGTTCCAAATGTGAGAGTATTTGCAAAGATATTTTAACATTAATCTGAATTTTCTTAGTTTATGAATTACGTAGTACAAATATAAATTGCTAGTACATAATATATATTATATTTTAAGGATATGCTTTATTTCCAAGTGCACATCTCCATGAAAAGTAAATAACCAGAATAGTAACAGTTGTTTTTTCTTCATGATGAAAGTATGGTAATATCATCTAGAAACAGAAATAATTATTACTTGATTTAGTTAGAAAGTGAAAATTAAATTTTTTGGCATGAAATTGTTTGAACATCTTCAATGTTTTCATCGCAGATGTCAGAGTTCTCGAATCGAAAATTAATAATTGGTGGAGGATGGAAAAACCAAAAGGAAAACATTCCCTACGCACCAGCAATATCTTAAATGACATGTACGACAAGTTGATGGGTCTCTAACTCTTCAACGAAGGAGAGAAAGAAGACAACTTTTAATTGGTTACAGGGTTAATGGCTATTTTGGCTTAATTAAATTGTCATTACTAAAATAAACAGGGTTTAGGACCGAAAGTTATAATAGGAAGGTTGAAGTTGTGGGATTTACTGAAAAATTAATGAATTAGTTGGAACTTGGACATGTTCCATCATTACATTGAACACGTGTCACCACGAACTGGTTCGTGTAACTCTTTTGATTCGCAAACAAGAAAAGCAAGTCCATTACGATTTCTACTATTAATTAGCATTTGAAAGAATTGGTCACAGGTACATCTGCTATGAGTTATAGTTCATCTCTTTGTCAAAACTCATAACATGATGTAATTTAATTATTCAAAAGGTTAAGTTTTTCAAAAAGGAAAAATAAAATTATTCCTTTTATATATATATATATATATCATACATAGTTGAAGTTAATGTAATTTGAATAAAATTAAGTGACATTGTTTTATATTTTTAATATATTGTTCAATTACAATAGTATCAATAAAATTTAACAAGTTATATCCTTATTTAAAAAATAAAATTGTTTAGCATAATAATAATTTCAACCGACTCTCTCAAATTTTCATAATTTTCTTTTTCTTTTATTATTAAATTATTTTTCATTATGTATCATGTAGAAATAAATATTTATTTAATTCATTTTTCATAAGTTAAAAGTGTAAACTATCAAAAAGCTAGAACTGAAGAAGAAATTGATTTGAGAAAAAAAAAACTAAACAAAGGTTGAAACTTTGACAATCTTAGTTAATCAATATTAGACGTCCCACCCTTGAATATCTAACGTAAAAATGACCGGTGACATTTTTTGTAAATAAAACAACCATATAGACGTCTGTTATGGAGGGAACAAATTTCTAAAGTCATATAGACGTCTGATGTGGGGGGGGGGGACAGACTTCTATATACTCATTTTTAAAATCTAAAAAGTCACTTTTTGACTCCATTTAGATGTCACATCCCGT
>NW_025913634.1:19858-34332 GCF_018835915.1 Vigna umbellata
ACAGACTTCTATATACTCATTTTTAAAATCTAAAAAGTCACTTTTTGACTCCATTTAGATGTCACATCCCGTCAATCTGACTTCTAAAGCCATATAGACGTTTGATGTGGGGGAAACAAACTTCCATATACTCATTTTTGAAATCTAAAAAGTCACCTTTTGACTTCATTTAGACATCAGATCCCGCCAATCCGACTTCTAAAGCCATATAGACGTCTGATGTAGGGAGAACAGACTTTTATATACTCATATTTGAAATCCAAAAAGTTACTTTTTAACTCCATTTAGACGTCAGATCCCGCCAATCCGACTTTTAAAGCCATATAGGCGTCTGATGTGGGGGGAACATACTTCTATATACTCATTACTCATTTTTTAAATCTAAAAAGTCACTTTTTAACTCCATTTAGATGTCAGATCCCGCCAATCCGACTTCTAAAGCCATATAGACGTCTGATGTGGGGGGAACAGACTTCTATATACTCATTTTTGAAATCTAAAAAGTCACTTTTTAACTCCATTTAGACGTCAAATCCCTTCAATCTGACTTCTAAAGCCATATAGACGTCTGATGTAGCGGGAACAGACTTCTATATGGCTCCATTAAAACACCGCGAACGCGAGTCAGTAGTTACGCGCACTTAATGTTCATAATCTTCCTCGCATTTTCTTTCCACGAGCTACGTTTTTCAGGTTCGTTTTCTCACTTTTGCACCATTTAAAATTAGTTTTACTCCGATTACATTACTCTTTGATGAATTATCTTTCATTTGAACCGATTAAAATGTGTTTTCGTTGGGTTTTGGTGTAGTTTTACTTGTGTCCTTGGGCGGCGCTCTTGGGCGGCGATTTCTTGCATTTATCACTCCTCCAATTCCCTCGACTACATTTTTAAAAACATCCAATACAAAAAAACGTACAATCCATTCTCTTCAACTAAAATATAAAGTTGTAAACTCGAATCACCATGAGCCAGGAGCAACCCAAGAGGCCTCAAGTGGAGAAAGATTCAATCAAATACGGCGACACTTTAGACGTTTGATTTGTAGTGTGAGACGTTTATATATACGTCTGATCTGTAGTGTCAGACGTCTATATAGACGTCTGACAGTGCAAACCGACATCCCATCAACGTCACCCGTAAAGACGTCAGGTCAAAATCAAACGTAAAAAGCCTAAAATAACAGACGTTTAAAGCTTTTTCTACACTAGTGTAATTCAAAAGAATTTCAATCTTGAACTTGTTTTGTCATCACCTCCTTCCATATTTCCTAATGATGTGGACTAAACAAAACATTACCATTTTTCTAAAAGTATTATAGCATAAACTAATCAAAGATGGCATACAATATGAAGCTTTGGCCCATTTTGCTTAGGATAAGAAAGATTAATCTATAAAGATGAAGGTTAATAGCACAAAGGTTATTAAGACTAAGGACACATTAATTAACAACAATAGGAGGTTTGGAACTTAAAAAATAACAATGTATGAAACCAACAACATGATCAGGAAGTGTGATGAGTCTTTGCATCCATAGTTAGTGACTCATTGTTGAATATTTTGGCAAGCGTACCAATAGTCAACTGCAGTATAATGATTTTAAGTAAGAGTATCGATCCCACGAGGAACAACTTTAATTAAATAGATAAATTTATCTCAAACAGCATATATACAAGGGTATTCAATCTGATTCATAATGAATTTTGATAATTTATACTACGTTACCTAAAAGTAAAATAGTAACAATAGATAAGTTAAAGAAAGTTTAATATGAGAAGTTGGGATTGAACTCATCTATCTCACTCGTCTGCAGTCTGCAATCTGAATGAATATAAACATATAGCAACTGAAATTACCAATATTGATGCAACACACAAAAGTCATTTATACCGATTCCTCGCATATAAAATTCATAAGATCAGTTCCTTGAATATTCATTCCTCACATATCCAACAAACTATCCCTAGCATCACATACTATCAAGTATTCTTGTTCAGATCAGATTTTAGAAATACTTTCCAGTCAAATCTAAAACCCACATTCATGAAACTATTGATCAGATAGAATCAAGCACTAAGAGCAGAACAAAAATACCAATATTGAATAAAAACAGAAATACTATAAATAAATATCACCATATTACATCCGAGTTCGAATCGATTACACCAAGATTAAAGAGGTATACCCTAAGAATTCATGGCCAATGTTGAGTGTAGACTAGTTAATAGATACACCACTACACACAAGAAAAGTAACAAAAAAAATGATGTCGTTCATAGCAGAACAACTATAATAAAGAAGAAAGTTTTGCTTATAAAATTTTATAGCACATGGTAATTAGTTGAAGGAAGTGAGATATCATGTAATTATTACATAATATTGTAGAAGGTCCGTCCCAATGTGTATATTTTGTTATTTTGGTTCTTCTTTAACATCAAACTACAACATTGATGATTCTAGCCAATGTTATGTGTCAAACATTTAAAATTAGTAACATCTACATTGGTTTTGAAACCACATAGAATGTAAAATTTAAGTGGCATAACAAGTCATTTCCAAAAATAGTGTGACATTTTATTTTTTGACACATATTTGGCTACAATCAAATTTGGATTCATTAAACGAATACAAGACAACATTTGCCATTGAATGACCAATTATTGTTCAAAGGTCATATAACTTTTCTTTTATATCATTTGTCTTTCAAAACGTTCAATCAACTTATTGGTATCTCCACTAGTGCAACGAAAGAATATTGCCTCGGTTGTTTTAGCTTTATGACAATGGTTGCAGAATCGAGGTATATTCAGGCGAGATAAAAAACTTTTTACCTTCATTCAAAAACTGAGGGAAAAAGGTTACGATTTTGCCTCTGTACAAAAAACTCGAAGCTGTCAAGCAAAAAGAAATTGGGTCTATGGCCTCGGTAGGATCCAAAACCAAGGCAATAAACCCCTTTTTGCCTCGATTTTTACCAGAACCGCTGTCTAAAGTATGTTTTCTTTTAAAAAAAATTATCATTTATGTAACCATTTCAGATCACATAAACTTATTACAAAAACAAACACATAAACAGATCTGCACACAAAACATTGTCCAGAAAACGTTTTTTATTTATCGAGAAAACAGAAAACGTGAAACGTTGTCCAGAAAGCGATACACACAAATCGCTGTCCAACAAACAACCAAACAAAAACATGAAAACCCTAAACGAATCTAACCTTGAAAGTGAGTTTGGGGTTGAAATGAAACGAAATAAACATCCTCAAGCGTCTATTCGAAGAGCATCTGTGCACAAAATCAATCGGTAAAAATGAAATAAAATCATTCCTAAGCACTTAATCGACGAAAAATGAAAGAAAAATTGGAAGAAATGTTGAAAATGGTAGTCGCGAAATCGAAGATGAGAGCGAGCAGCAACGCAGAAGATGGCTTCTGTCTAAAAATGCCTTTGCTCGCAAAATTTAAACCTAAACGCATGTTATTACATCGGTTATTTTTTAACCGAAGCAATAAGCCTCTACTGCCTCGATTCTATCGCGAACCATTGTTTAAAGTCTATAAAAAAATCAATTATTTTATTCCTTGGTTCTCTAAACAACCAAGGTCATAGACCCCTTTAGGCTTCAGATCTTTTTGAACCAAGGCATATACGTTTGTGATAATTACAAAAATGTCATCACGTCTTTTTATGCTTCGATTGCAACGAAACCGATGTCAAATGGACGAGTTAAAATCTTTATTTTTTTACTAATGCTGACAAATAAAGTCTTTAGATACTTGATAACCAACATCAAAAGATTTTGTCAATTTGGTAAATGTTGAAAATCATTTGTAACTCCTTGGGTGACTTTGGTGTAAGGAAGGAAAACATATGCATTTAAACTTAAAAAAAACGTATGTATGGTATAGGGTCTAATCTGGTCGGTAAGCTAGGTAATAGGTCAGCGCTGATGACAAACTTGATATATTAACCGAACGGTATATATTCATGTTCGTTCGGTGTATTCTTTAAGTTAATAGTTAAGCAGGTGAAATGGGCCTACGAGTGTTGGGTTGTAATTGGACCAGTGCAAACATTAGTGTTATTGGGCTAACATTAATTTAAGGTCTACAAACTATCTATGTTATTGGGCCAACATCAATTCAAGGTCCACCAAATACCTATAAATATAAGGGTAAGCTAAAGAGAAAAGGTTAGCATAATTGAGTTTTGATACTTAATTGTTAATTAAGTTCATTGACTAAAATCTGACTTGAGCGTCGGAGTTCCTTTAAAAGGTACCCACCGCTCGGTTTGGACTTGAAGAAGTTGGAGCAAGTGATTCATAAGCAAGAAAGAACAAAAGGTGCTAACAGAAAGGTGTGTTTTTCGGCCATACTAATTTATATACTACAAAAATTTTATGGTATATGGTCTAATCTGATCGGTAAGCTAGGTAATAAGTCAGCGTCAACGACATACTTGATATATTAATCGCGCCAATGCAAACTTGATATATTAACCGAACGGTATATATTCATGGTCGTTTTTGATGTATTCTTTTAGTTAATAGTTAAGCAGGCGAAATGGGTCTGCCAATGTTAGGCTGTAATTAGGTCAGCGCGAACATTCGTATTATCGGGCCAACATCAATTTAAGGTCCACAAAATATCTATGTTATTGGGACAACATCAATTTAAGGTCCACCAAATACCTATAAATATAACGGTAAGTTATAGAGGTAAGGTTAGCTTAATTGAGTTTTGATACTTAATTGTGAATTAAGTTCATTGATTAAAATCTGACTTGAGCGTCGGAGTGCTTTTACAAGGTACCCACCGTTTGGTTTGGACTTGAAGAAGTTGGAGAAAGTGATTCATAAGCAAGAAAGAAGAGAAGGTGCTAACAGAAAGGTGTGTTTTTCGGCCCTACTCATCTATATACTGAAACATTTTTATGGTATAGGGTCTAATCTAGTCGGTAAGTTAGGTAATAAGTCATTGTTGACGACAAACTTGATATATTAACTGCACCAACGCAAACTTGATATATTAACCGAATGGTATATATTCGTGGTCGTTTGATGTATTCTTTTATTAATAGTTAAGCAAGCGAAATGGGTCAACGAGTGTTGGGTTGTAATTGGCCAGCACGAACATCAGTGTTATTGGGCCAACATCAATTTAAGGTCCACAAAATATCTATGTTATTGGGCCAACATCAATTTAAGGTCCACTAAATACTTATAAATATAAGGGAAGCTATAGACGTAAGGTTAGCTTAATTGAGTTTTGATACTTAATTGTGAATTAAGTTCATTGATTAAAATCTGATGTGAGTGTCGGAGTGCCTTTAGCAGGTACCCCCGCTCGGTTTGGACTTGAAGAAGTTAGAGCAAGAGATTCAAAGCAAGAAAGAAGAGAAGGTGCTAACAGAAAGGTGTGTTTTTCGGCCCTACTCATTTATATACTGAAATATTTTTATGGTATAGGGTCATAATCTGATCGGTAAGCTAGGTAATAAGTCAGTGCCGACAACAAACTTGATATATTAATCGCGCCAACGCAAACTTGATATATTAACCGAACGTATATATTCATGGTCAATGTATTCTTTTAGTTAATAACTAGGCAGGGAAATGGGTCTGTGGAGGTTGGGATTGTAATTGGGCCGCGCAACATCAATGTTTATTGGGCCAACATCAATTTATGGTCCACAAAATATCTATGTTATTTGGCCAACATGAATTTAAGGTCCACCAAATACCTTAAATATAAGGTAAGCTATAGAGGTAAAGTTAGCTTAATCTAGTTTTGATACTTAATTGTGAATTAAGTTCATTGATTAATATATGACTTGAGCGTCGGAGTTGCTTTAGTAGGTTCCCCCACTCGGTTTGGACTTGAAGAAGTTTGAGCAAGTGATTCAAAAACAAGAAAGAAGAGAAGGTTCTAACCAAACAAGGTGTGTTTCTCGGGCCCTACTCATCTATATACTGAAACATTTTGGCGCCCACCGTGGGGCTCGAGAATAGCCAAAGAAACCCAATGGTGACCACAAAAAACATGGAGGAGCAACAGAGTACAAGGGAGTTGATTAAAGATATGCAAGTACAATTGTAAGCACCGCTGTTAGAGATGTAGAGGACACGAGAAGGAGATTGCAGCATTAACGAGCGAAGCATGTTGTCGCTCGTCGGACAGTCCGCTCAACCTTCGTCGCCAAGAGCTCCAACGACCCAGAGGGATCCCAATCGTGGGGAAAAAGGGTCCAAGTGTGGCCGATCATGGGGTAAGTTGTAACCAGCCGACATCCAAACCCCGTCCAACCCCAAACGGGCGGGAAGGAACGAAAGCAAAACTAATAGGGCCATACTTCACCACATACCTCTTGCAAACCGTACGGGCAACTAGTTTGTTACCCTTCACTGAAAACTAGTTACGGAAGCATCTACGTCGAGAAGCCTCCTCCCACATTGGATAAGTATGATGGTTCACAAATCCAAATGATCATCTCAAACGTTGGTTAATGCGATGACATTTTACTCGTCTAGTGATCCGATTATGTACACAGCTTTTTCATTACTCCAAAGAAAATGCTACTAGATTTTAGGTATTATATCGCCAAACTATTCGAAGAACCATACTACCGATAATGTAAATCAAGTTGATACTGAATCTGATTGTTCTTCAAGTTCAACTTCTTCCTTTGTTTTAACTTTTCCTCAAGGCTAGCAATTGATTCATTTTCTTATCACTACTAATACATCTGATATTGCTACTAATGTCTTAGCTAATAACATAAAATCTTCGTCTTTTACTCATTCTTTTATATGGATCTTGGATTTTTTGAGCTACTTCTCATTGTTTTAAAAATTTATATGATTCTTATGTTCTATTGATGGTTCTCATGTTTTTGTTGCCTAATTCTAAAAAAGTCAAAGGTAAAGACATAGGCAGTATTCAACTGAAGATATATTGTACTTATATCCCACATTCTGTTTCACACTCTTATCTTTACTTTGATAACTTTTTCATTAGGGAACCTAATAAATTTTATTTTGCAGGACCTCAAAACGAACAGGATGATTGATATTGCTTAAGTCTCTATGTGGTCTTTTGGTTATTGATTTTAATTCTTCCATATGCTTCTATTAATTAGTGCAATAATATTTCTTATGAAACCTGACTTAACGGTTAGAACATGATACCTATTTCTATTTACAAACTTCTTGCGAATAAATATCCTTTTAGTGTCATTGATTCATTCGTATCATTGAAACATTTGTCATCTTTTTAAACAGAATAAATTACCTTTCAATAATAATCCAAATTATTTTAGGCCTCATTGCTTATATCTTTTTAATGCTGATATTTGGAGTCCTTTAAACATCCATTTATGATGATTGTCGCTATTTTCTAATTTTAGTTTTACGATCAGAGGTCGTTTCTGTAGAATTTATATGTTAAATCATATTTGAATGTCTAAAACTTGTTCCTCAATTTTTTTTTCTTATGTGATATTTTTTAAGATAGGTCTGTTTAAGAAGTGTTTTTCATCTCATCAAATGATATTCATCGAATCTTTTTATATGTACTATTTTTTACGAAGTTAACTTGAAATTTGAACACACTAAAGTATGTGTTTGAATTAGTTATTTTGTAAAATTAATTCCATTTTAGTACAATGTTAATTTATTTAATTGAAGGTGAATAAAATAACTAACCCGTATGCAATGGTGTTTGCCTTGTAAAACTAATCCAAATCCAAAGTATGAAGATTTTTGAAGTTTCATGAATATTATGAGTTTTATGATTAATTATGAGTTTGATATTTTTGTAAAAGCTTCACAGTATGTAAAAGTTAAACCAGGAATCTTAACCTTCTGAATCTGCAACCAGTTGTTTGAAATGGTAATAAATTTGAGCAAACTTTGTTCTGGAATTGAATACTAGATATCGTAACACGCTTGCTTTTCTTGTTTCCCAATCAAAATAAAAATCACACGGACATCCACATAACCCTTATTCATTGTGATAATTAATGACCAAGTCCCAGCTAGCTAATTCATTTTCCAGTAAATTCCAACCTCTACTTCAATTCTTTTTATATATAGTGGTCCTAAACTCTACTTATTCAATTATGACATTTTAATCAAGCTAAAACACTACATCAATGTGATTCAATTAACATAGTAGCTAAAACCCTTCACCCAAATAAGATTTTGTCTTTTTTATCGTTGAAGAGTGATAAATGCTAATTACTAATACAATTCAGCATCAAATTATGTACTTATATACATTAATTTTTTTTTTCAAATTAATATAATAATTTTTTTATTAAATATACTTTTCATTCTTAAACTATTATAAAAAAACTGTTCCTAAATTAAATAACAAATTATTTCGTTCTTATACTTCATGAAAATTATGTAAAAATATCGTTTCCAAAAAATTGTATGAAAATTATATTATAGTCTAATTGTTATATGAGAGAATATTTTACAAGATTTTCGTAAAGTGAATACTACATATTTTATAATTTAGTTTAAAAGTAATAACAATGTTTTATAATAGCTTGAAGATAAAAAAAATATTTAATCCATAATTTTACTATTTAATTAACTTCCAATCTTTTTACATTTTGTATAAAACATAAGGTTTAATACTTAGATAGTCTCAACTTTAGTGTATAATTAGATATTTTCAAAAAATGTTGACAGTGTTAGTAATAAATCATGTGTTAATATGTTTTTAATTTTTCTTTTACCCTTTTTAAAATGAATGTTAAAATTTTTGTTGCAACATTAAAATTTTTGTTGCGACATGCCATGTATTTGGTGTAACACATGGCACTATCAGTAGGATAATGTCACGTGATAGTGTTATGAAATCAACATATATCCTGTTGAATGACATCAATAATGTCACATGTTACACTAAGATGTGACAATAAATTTTTTTACAAAAGTAAAAATTAAAATTAAAAAAATCGCCGAATGAAGTGTGACATGTTAATAATAGTAATTTTTTATAAAGTAATATTATAGGGACGCATTTTTACATTCATTTGATACATAGTATAAGAGTAAAATAATTATAAAAGAATAAACTTTTGTGTTTTTTCAAAAAATAAAGAAGTAAAAATAAAGAAGGACCATGTCAAATAATGTAAAATATTTATCTATGTCAAAATATATTTTTTTTTACAATAAATGATTTAAAGACACTTTTTAAAACTCTTTAAAACGAATTAAAAAATTTTAAAGGTGAAAACAATTTCGACATAATCCCACCGAAATAGAAACCATCCGAATAATTAAACAAAATAAATAAATTAAAAGATACAAAAGATACAAAACAAGTAGCAAATCCCTTGACCATTCACTCAGGTGATAGACTAACACTTGAGCGAAACTATGGGTCGCATGTTCATTCAAACAAAAAAAATATAAAAGTTCTAAATAGTATTAAGAAATAGACCTAAGTTATCATATATAATTGTATTTATCATATACCTCACTGTATCGAGTGCATTTTTCTTTCTTTATTATGAAAATAGTTAACGATCTTTTGTATGCTGATGATTTAAGTCATTCCCTAATAAGTACACATTGTAAGACGCCTTTATAAAACAGGGCTTTAACTATTGAAAAGAGGTTTGTAAAACTATTAATATTGCTTCAAAGATTGTCTATAGCAAACGAACATAGTTTACATATTGTAAAAATTAAAAAGTAATTTTCATCAAATACAATACTCTTACATTTAATTTGTTTGGAAGTTACAAGATATTAATAATATTGTGAAGTAAAAGAATTATTTCCACCAAAATCTCTTAATCAAAGTGTGAAGTCAGAGACCCATCAACAACAATAAATTAATGTCATCTTTATTCCCCTTTTATCAAAGTTTCTGAGACAACTTGGCCCATACGTCTATGTAGCATTGCACGAAGGTAGTAGAATATTAAATTCCCTGTGATTCCTAACCGGAAACTTACACAATATTGTAGTAACAGGAACTTCATTCTTCTAGTATTCATTTTGTTTTTAGTGCTAGTACCAAACAAGTATAAGTCCATGTGTATAAGCTTTCTACACAATCTACTCGGTGTTTTGTCGTGTAACCAAAAATCCTCACCCTGGCTGCCATTGCTTTTTCGATGAATGAGAAGCTTCAGTGCTACACTTTTTCCCAGAGGAACCAATTCTACTGGGGATTTTCTCTCCCTTTAAGTCACGACACAACAGCAGAACGCAATAAGCGCTAAGAAGAAAAGGACAACACAGGCAGGCATTATTAAAACCAGACCAGTATGTTCTCCAAATAAAAGGAAGAATATACAGCAGATCCATAGAAAGCAGAAAAAAGGTACTAAGCAATCAGACAAAGTTTTCTAGTTTCAAGGTCAACGCTTAAGTTATGATCATGTAGCAAACAAACACATAGATAACTTTACTCTTGAGTGCATCGTTCTCGTTACAATCTTCAGTGTAAAAACAAAAACGATCCTTAGAGTAGTTGAGAGGGTATAGGCGTGTTTAACCAAAAACAATGATAAACTACACACAACTTCAACATTGTCCAGTTCCAACATACCGATAATAAAATATATTGCTTTTAAATTTCCATACATAATAGAAGCCAGCCAGAGGCATACTACAAGCAAACTAATTAACCTGGTAGAACCTAGGAACAACAAAACCCTAAAGATTAATTAGTTTCAAATTGAAAGAACAAACCAAAGTTGTGAAGAGGCAGATTCAACAACCTGACCACGTATACAACTAATATCAGAAACACACACTAAGCATTTTGCATCCTGATTGCAAAAGAATTAAGAAGCTCTTGGTACTGAAAAACATCTTCAACGATGCAATTCTCTGCATGATTCGTCATGGTTTGTTCATTCCCCATAGCCATACCCTGCAAGTGATGAAACCCATTAAAGTTGTCAAATTTCTGCATGGGAAGACCCTGATGATCGAAAGAAAAGCCGAAACTCTCATTCTTATGAAACCCCTTCTTCGTGTCATCATAGCATTGCGCGGTGGAAACAAGTGTTGATTCAGAAATAAGAGAAGGAAGAACGGACTCCTGAGGGTTTCGGACACTCTCCATTTTTGGCAAACTCTCGCATTTATTAGGCTTCGCTTTGGGCAAGAACTTGTTAACTATCTCTTCCAACAATCCCGAATCCGAAGACTCTCGAGAGAAAAATCCAGACCCACTGTCATCATCACCTTTTTCAGTGAAATTAGTTCCACAGACCGTGTTCACGTTAACAGACGAAGCGCCTTCCAAAGGGTAACTCACCGAATAACTAGGAATAAGAGGTAAAGATGAAGAAGAAGAAGAAGAAACAGTTGGTAACGATGGAAAAGTAGAAGAACCCTTGTTGTAGAACTGGTCGTGGAAGTTGTGGGTGGAAGAAGAAAGCATGGAAGGGTTATTTGAGGAAGTGTTAATGAGGTCGCGAAGGAGAAGCATGTTGAGTGAGGAAGAAGGGTTTCGCGGGTTGGAAAAGGAAAAGTCAACGGCGGTAGGGTAGTCAAAGCAGCTGGCGGAACCAGTTGAGTGGCGACTACGGTGGCTGGCAAAGGGTAGTGACGGAGAGTGTTTGGTGAAGTTGTTATTACTAAAAGAATGAAAGAAGTGGTCGGCTGTGGCGGAAGAAGCTTGCGGAGAAGTGGGGTACACGAAGTTGGTGCGAGCCTTGAGACCGCGCATGGCTCGGGCAGCGCAGTCGTAGGCGCAGGCAGCTTCTTCCGCGGTGTCGAAGGTTCCCAGCCACCGTCGCTCCTTCGACTGAGGGTCCCTAATCTCGGCGGCATAACGTCCCCACGGCCTGCGCCTCACACCACGATACCTCATGGCTCCACCGCCGCCGTCTTCTCTTAAAGTCCGCTTGTTGACGGCGGTGGAGCGTTTAGGGTTTTCACCGACAGATGACTCTTTCGGGTCGGGTCCGAGAATCGGAGCCACACCGTTGAGACGCCTCATTGCTTCTTCCATGAGTTTTTCGGAAAGTGTTAAAAATAGTACTATCAATAGTAAACTTATTTTGCGAAGGGAGAAAGAGGGGTTTTGGTTTGATGCTGCCTTGAATTCGGTGCGTTTTGGTCTTATTTATAGAGCTGGTGCGTGAAGAAGAGTTATTGCACACGGCAACATGGTGAAGTAGATGAAGTTTTTTTTCATTTTTATATATTTCTTTATTGGGAAAGTGATTGATTTAATCATGCATGTCTAACACAGGAATCGATAAATCAGAGAAGGAAGACAAAAAGATGACACAAATCTAGAAATACCGACTTTTCTTTCTTTTTTATTTTTTCTTTTTCAGGATTTTCACGGACTAGTTTTAAGAAAATTAGTGATTAAGTAAAATATTAAATGTGTATGGATATGCTTTTATGCTTTTATAATTAACTACTTTTAGCTAAGTGTCTGTCTTAAATAATATTTAGTTATTTACTCTGACATATAACCTTCGGATTTGCTTATAAATTACAAGTAACATTATTTTCAAGAGCGACGTCATCCCCGAGATACAGTTTACAAATTAATTTTTTCTTTTTGTTTCTTATCACTTAAAAAGCCTATGACATTCTACATTCTATCTTATATGTAAGCAAAAGAAATCACATTATGTTTTCAAATCTTAACAACTTTCACTATGTTATATCTTAACAAGTCTTCTTTATTGTAGGAGAAAGTTCTTTTTTAAAAACTTAGTAAAATTTAATATAACAAATCGATTTCCTTGATTTGTATCAAATTAGTTTTTTTTTCTTTTTTTTTTCAAGAAGCTAATGATAATGTTACCTCTCATCATTTACCAATCCATTTTTCAGCTAATGACTCGACCTTTAATATTGTATTCACTTCAATAATTAGGTTCTCTTATTTCTAGTCGTAACACTAACGTTCAGAGTTCTCTTAGCTTCAATATCTTTGAACACGGTTTCCCTCCATAGATATCAATGAAGGTTAATACAGAACATTATACACGAGGAGGGATAAAAACCTAAGTTACTAAATATCAAAGCTTAACTAATACCAACCATACTTAAAAAGTATCCAAGTCAAACCATGATATCATATCTTATACAGAATCTCTTAAATAAATTCCTATTAATTATTAAAATTTATTAAAGGTCGTGAGAGTTTATGAAAGGGGCTCTATATTTAATAAGTTTTATCCAATAAAAAAATGATAAAAACTCTGATGCTGTTGGTATGACTTTTCACACATATTAAAAAGTTTAACGTTATGTCTCCTTTCTCCCCGTCAACGTTGTTATTAATTTGAAGGTAATCTGTGGTTAATAGAGTACAGTAAATTACTGCAAGAGAATGGAACAACCCTGCATAATGTGCATGCATGACAGAATGATAATTTCTTCTTTGTCTGTCCTTGATCGCACTATACAGTGTTCTATGAAGCAGGCATGAATATATAGCTTTCTTAGATATCTTACTTTTCAAAAGAACATTACTAACCTTTATACCCTCTGAACTTTTGGCATCTCTATTTTAATTAATAGGCCTAGTGACTTCGGACCACCATCGTCCTACAACCGAAGACTTTTGAAAGGCCACTATTGTTCAACCCCACTTGTGCCATTCTTTTTCTACTTCAATCACCAAAATCAAGATCTAACACATCTTTCAATCACAAAAAAACATATCAATCAGATATAAGTTCAACAAATTGACATTGTTTTTAGTTAAAAAATCTTAAAATAATCATTTTATAATTTTTTTTTAAATTTCCTCATTTTTATTCACTATTAAAATTAAAACGTGCATTTCTAATATATATATATATATATTGTTTAATAAGCATGATCCACATATTCAAATTATTCTTAATGACAGTAACTCAGTTCAATTAACCTATTAATACTCCTTAATTTGGCTCATATTATTAGTCATTTTTAAGGCCATGCATTTTGACAAAACATTGTACAGATTAATTATACAATTATTTTGGAAATGTTCGCATTATAATTATTAATTTTAATTAATATTAAAATACTACTGAATGATGATGTTGTTATAAAAAAATATTTAATACTACGATTTTTTTCAAAATAAAAATATTTAAAAGAAGAAAATAAGGGCATTTAATTGTTGAAAAGAAAACTGTTGTTTTTATGATTTCTTAGAAAATATCAGTACTACATCTGCTCTCTTTTAAATGTCATTTAACATTTTTTTGAAAAAAAATCTGATAAATACAATATGTTTTCTTTAAGTTATAAAATATTTATAAGACTTTCTATTTTGTTACTTTTATTTGTATATAATAATTAAAGATTAGATAAATCGTTAAAGTGTAAATAACAAAAGAGAAATCGATGTTAACTTTTAAAACAACAGTGAAGAAAAACAAAACAAAAATGTTTAAAATATGCAATACTTAAAGAAAAAGAAAAGAGCTGATAGAGTATTTAACTTTATTTTATATGATAAAGGGGGT
>NW_025913643.1:0-24763 GCF_018835915.1 Vigna umbellata
CCAATGAGTTAGAGTGTTATTGTTGGGTGCCACACAACAACCAAATTATACCAGGCAAGATTTGGGTTATTTGTAGCTATAACATTGTAACACCAAAATTTCTCGGGTTAGTCACGGGTGATTCAAAAATTGGTAAATTTTAAAACTTTATCCTACTGCGTAAACGTATTTCAAAACATATAACATTTAAATGTGCATTAATTGATTCCAAAATAATAATTCTCTAAAAACACTTGTCTAATGAAATAAGGAAGGAACTAAATAACTCCAATACATGTCTAAAGTTCAAAACTCAATAGGACTTTAAATAAAAGTCCCAAGTTTGTTCCCCATCATCTCTTGATTCTATCATGCCTCAACACCATCTGCAACATCATCTACCCAAGTATAACCACATTATGCAATCATCAGCGATAACACCATTCGCAACACACAAACACAAACATGTATGGGGTAAGCTATCGGTATAAACAATCATAAACACCCCTCATACATAGTAGTAATAACAATAGTATTCCTATCCTTCTAACATAAGAATCAATCATAATGTATTACTCGTTCCTCGATCCCTGATCCTCGAACCTCGATCCCCGATCCTTGATCTCTAACCCTTGATGTCATCACTAACATCTCACACATAGACTTTAGGTCTATCCACTCCTTAGCACTATGCAATACTTACTATAACCATTATAGTAACATCACTATCAACCTAACATAAAACCTAAAGCATTTTCAATACCATGATCATCATCATAGATACACCACCATCATGATTATCCCAATCATGAATAACACCATGAGCATCACCAACTCATGAACTTCATCATGACAAGACTCAGTCACACTCTTGTACCTTATCTCACCTACCTATAGTCGCTCATACAGACCCATTTGTATCTTCCCTACAGATAACTCGAGTCATCCTCTTTTGGTTTTGGAAGGTTCCCTAGCACACAGGCGGAACATTTAACCCCCCACCAAAGAAGATTTAGCCCTCAAAACATCATTCTCTTTTCTACAAGTATTTGCCAAAGAGAACATCACCCTCTTTTCAACAACCAATGCTAAAGAGAGTCACCCCCTTTTAACAACCCATGCTAATGGAAGCACCTATTCGCATATAGAACCAGTATTTACTAGGTACAACAAGTAGACTAATCCTCCCATGCCTCATGCTCATTAACCACACACAATCTTGTGCATTTCATTCTTTCCCTCATGCTTTAAACTCAACACAAGTCAAATCTGATCTTAAACACAACATTAATCTCAATATCTTATAATCATCACATTCCACAAGTCATAACATACTTGGTGATAGCTTTTATAGGAGAATTGAAGGTGAAGTTTACCTAGAGTAAAAAATACCGAGAAACTTGTGGAGAAACGGGGTTATAGTTTATTAGAAAATTTCAGTTGACTTCTTGATTATACTCACTATTTCCAGCATATGATGTATTTTACCTAATTTGGTTTTTACAGAGAACATGGGAAAGGGCAAAGCTGGCGGCTACATTGGATCATGTTGGGTGGTCTTATCCCCATGATCTATCTAATCTGGCATTAGTATGCATAGCGTTAATATATAAACTCGAGTGAAGTTAATATTTACAATTGGTATGTTAATGATATGCCCTAAAGTGAAGCTTAAGTGATGGGCAGGGTAGTTAGTATGGGGTGTTCAGTCCCACGTCAAGTAGTATAAGTGGTGAAGTAGTATAAGTTTTTGTTCTCCTTTTCGATCAGTGGATGTTTCCCAATGAAGAAGCTGAGTGAAGTTTAAATTATGTTTCCATGTTTTCCAATGTGTTGCTTTTGATAGGGACGTTCTCTGACACAAAATCTTATGTTCAAACACATCATAGGATAATGACATGTAAATGTATTATATTCTTTCAGCTTTGCTGTATCTGAATTTGTTCTACGGTAAAACCTCTTGTTGGTCTTTTGAAGGTAACAATCTTAAAATGTTTTCAGGATGTCCAGTATTGCGTGCTTTCCGTTAGGAATTTCTAGGGAAAACTGACCAAAGAATATCATGATTTAGTCTGGCTTGTAATATAGGTAGATTTTTGTGCACTACTTGTGCACTTTGCCTGGTGCTTCATGTTCAAGAAAGTGTAGTAGACAGTTTTACAATTTGGTAGATGCATACATGAATGTGTCATCTTGCTTCTTCTTGATAATTTCTCTGGTTTTAGTTGTGGCAAACTGATGATGAAAAGATTGCTGACTGTCGGACAATTTGGAGCTGATGTTATTATGACATCAGAATCTTGCAAAAATGGTAAGCTAATCAGTTTCTTTTGTATTGTTCACTCAAGCTTTTTACTGCACCATTGTTCATACTCGTTATTTTTCGTTGATAGGTACGGAGGCGCTGCAATGAAGCCCTACAGAAGCTTGGGAAAATTATGATATTGTTGTCAAACATTCAGGGTGACGAACCACTTATTGAACATGAGAAATAGACGGTGATTGTGAAAGCTTTGCAGGGTAAGAGTTTCTTACTTCATAAATTTGGTATTTTCATACCGTGGAAAATGTAAATATGTTCCTTGCCAAAAAAAAAAAATGACAGCCTGCTTTAGTTGTGATCCTTTTTTTGCTTTTTGTTCTGAACATAATGGTAAACAATAGGTCCAAACACTATTTTGGCATCACATTATCTTGAAAATCTTCCCATTTAAGTACTGTTACTCTGCCTAAAAGGACATATTTCTATATATCTGGTTGTTTATAATTTTATATTATTCCCTTGCACTATCTATCCTGAACCCTGACCTTTAAAGGCAGCTCCAGATGCAGTGTTCAGCACTGCAGTCACATCTTTAAAGCCTGAAGATGCTCATGATCCAAATAGAGTGAAATGTGTGATAGATAATCGTGGTTATGCCATCTATTTTTCCCGAGGATTAATCCCATTCAACAAGTAAGTTACTAATAATTTAAGTTCATATTTCCCATCTTAATTGTTACTTATCACAAAAATGTGAAATTGTTGTAATATTTGGTATACCTGGATAAAGCTTGCCATGTACGCAGGTCAGGGAGGTCAATCAACAGTTCCAGCGTATTTGCTTCATCTCTAGGGATTCAGGTCCTGCTGATCGTAAACTTTCTCTAATTTTCTGAATAACAATCATTGACTTGTTGTCATTTGTCTTTAGATACCATTATTTCTTCATTGTGAGTTAACATGTTTTTCTGCCGATGAATCTACTAGAGCTATGATGTGAAGTTTCTAAGGATATACCCTGATCTTCAACCTACTCCTTTGCAACTAGAGGAGGATTTGGAACAGCTTAAAGTCCTTGAGAATGGCTACAAGATGAAGGTACCTAAGCTATTTATGTAGGCCCTTGTTTTAACTTTATTCGACTAAGGTGCAAAATTTTTACTTTATTATTCTATTTCTATATTGACCGTATATAATATCCTATTGATATACAAATAGCCTTTCAAATCCATGTATAGGTTTGGTTGCCATCCAACCATCAAATTTCAGGTTCTCCAATAAAGTTGTCTGACTATTGAACTCTGAACACTTGGGTGACAGCCTAGTAAGAGTCCACGAGTCAATGATACGAGGATAAGATAAGGATCAAGCCACTCAGGTGTTGTATTGTAGCCGTACATAACAAAACGTATGTGGTAGGATACCGAAGTTTACGATAGAAGGAAAAAATGGAATGAATCTGTTTAGGAGAGTAAATAGGGTTTAACTGTAATAACATTAATTTGCGGGAAAACGGGAGCCCATATAAAGGGCTGAGAAACTCTTGTAAAGTTTGAGTTGTTTGTAAATTCTTTGGATAACAGATACATTTATCCTGTGGGGGGGAATTGGCTCCCTTGAGGTCTTTGAGTGACAGATTGGCGGGACCGATCACTTGAGACGGACGAGATGGGAAGGAAAATTGAACCCTTTGGAGGGAAGAATGGAAGGAAAGATGAACGTCTTGGAAGGGAATATGGAGGCTTGGATAAAGGATGAAGGTGAGAATGGAGGCGATTGAAGACACAATGAAGGGTTGAAGGCGGAAACGATGAGACTGCATCAAGAAATCAAAGAACTCACGCGAGTTCTTGGCGGGCGAACGCGGAATCTTGATCGAAACTCGGAGGGGAGTCAAGTTCTGTGAACGAAAGCAGTAGGGGGGAAGGAAGGAGTGTCAGAGAAGAAGCTTGGTGGGGGGGGGGGGGGGGACGATGACAGAAGCGAATACAACCCAGTTGGGTGAAGAGGGCTGGAGTTACCACGTTCGAAGGACTCGACCCGCAGGGGGGGGGGGGGGGAGGGGGGGGGGGGGGGGGGGGGGGGGGGGGGGGGGGCGGGGGGGGGGGGGGGGGTGGGTGGGGGGGGGGGGGTGGGGGGGGGTGGGGGGGAAGGGGGGGGGGGGGGGGGGGCGGGGGGGGGGGGGGGAGTGAATGTCAGGGGGTTGGGTGAGGGGGGGGGGGGGGGGGAGCTGGGGCGGTACTGGTGCATGGAGGGGAGGGGGGGGGGGCAGGGTTCCGAGGGGCTGGGGAGCAAGAGTGCTGGGGGTGGGATACGGGGAGGCTGGGTGGGGGGGGGAGAGGGGTGGGGGGAGGGGGGAGTTGGGGGGTGGTGGGGGGGGGGGGGGGGGGGGGAGGGGGGGGGGGGGGGGGGGGGGGGGGGGGGGGGGGGGGGGGTGGGGGGGGGGGGGGGGGGGGGGGGATTGGTGGGGGGATGGTAACGGGAAAAGTTCATCAGACGTCAAAGCTCAGCGGCAACTGGGAGACCATTTGGTTCGATGAACAAAAGCTTTCTTAGAAGGAGGCTCTGGGGTTGGAGGGCGGGGAAGTTCAAAGGGCGTTAGGCAGGAGAAAGGGGCTGTGGAGGAGTATATTCAGGAATCGAGATGTTGGTGGTGCAAACGAAGAGAGATAACGGAGGACCAACTTATGGGGTATTTTTTCGCGGGACTGCAAGGCGAAATCAGAAATCAAATCCGCCCACATAACCCAAAAGATTTGCTGAAAGCCATGGAATTGGCCCGAGATGTGGAGGAGGCTAATCGGAATTCAAGAACGACTGGCGGAGAACGGGGACAGTGGCCCGGTCTGATTCTTTCCGAGGAGGACAGGGACGACTGGGAGCCACAGAAAACGCGCGCGATTGAAGAAGGAGGTACGCTGGGTTCGACGGCACCCGGAATATATCAAGGGAAGGTGGTGTTTGTAGCAGTACATAACAAAAGTATGTTTTAGAAGAATAACACAAATAAATTGAAGGGGAGGGTAATGTAGGGTGTTCGTTGATTGGTGGGCTGCTAGGTCCTCAAAATACGCAGCAAAAGAACTATATGAATAAGTTTTTCCCTCTTAAGTAATTCGATAAACCTGATTCCTTCCACAACAGTTGATCAATTATTATACCTTTCTCTAGTCTCCTTTCTGTTCATATTTCTTTGCACTAACTGCCATAATTAGACTTTCTCTTATACGGGCCTTGCTCTACCCAATTTCTCCTAAACATAAATCCTCTTGACAGGGGGTTCCTCAAAGATCTTTTGGTCTTTTTGCTGTTATGTTTCACTGCACTGCAGTACTTATGAAGTACTTTTCAAACGGAAGTCACTGATTATAGTATCCAACAAATGGTTTTGAGGTGCACTTGCACGTGCTCTACTGCTGTTGGAACCCAGTTGATTTGACTCAACTTGATTCACGTTCATAAGAATGGTTCTATTTGACACAGTTGAGTTTTATATGAACCGTTATTTTTAGCTTAAGATCAACTACTAGAGGGTCTCGAATTTTTTAATTTAGCTCGCGTCATCAAAAGTCATTATTTAGATAAATATCATCATCATTTATACACATGATGCATTTATTATATTTTATATTTAGTTTTTTTATACACCTTATCTGTATATTTAATGGATGTAAGAGTGATTAATCTTTGTTAACAATCATTTATGGATATTTCAAAAGATTATTTTTGTTAAATCTAATTTTGACCACCCATTTTAATTGAATGTAACAAGATTTGTTCTTCCTACTTTCTCATCTCACACCCAATATGCTTCATGATTGTTCATGAGCAAAATAAACTGAATTATTATGGGCTCATGCTCACCGCATGTAATCAATGTCCTTTTTTTAAACTCTAATTTACCTCATTTTGCATCATAAATCAAGTTTTTATGATCCTAATTAACTAGCTGAGTGCTTACTAATTGAGTTCATCTAGTTCATTGTCTTCCCTTATATCTCTTCACAGAGTAATGGAGTTAAAGGCTAAGTGATCAAATTCCATAAAATTGGAAATAAAAATTCTCAAAGTCTACTCAAATTCATTATTATATATTCCATGCAACGAATAACTACCTGTTAGTGTTTACAGAATGTTATTCTAAATTTAAGTGACATTTACGTCAAGACAGTTAGAGTCTTTCTATTGATTGGTTATGTAGACATTCATTGGTTCCATTTGAATTATCCAAAGGATATCTTATCTATCTAGCAAAGCTACTGAAATATTTGTATACTCATCATTGTTGTTGCTCACTTTATTGAGATGCTTGTTTTCATTTTCTGCTATAGGTGATAAAGGTTAATCATGAGGCCCATGGTGTTGACACTCCGGAAGATGTTGGAAAGATAGAATCTCTAATGCGTGAGAGGAACTTGTCTTGAACTTAGATACGACGTAGAAACTATATGCAAATTAATCATTATTACATCACAATAGGTAGAAAGAGCTTTATTTTTGTCGTAGTATGAATCTTCTTGTTGCATTCGAAATAGTATTCGTGTTATCTTTATTTGTATGTTTACTTCTTGTCATTATATAATAGATTCTGAGATCACATAATACATATTTCTTACAATATTAGATTGGAGAAGATAAATACATATTTATTAACAATATAGAGTGGAAAGATATGAAAGATTGAAAACAATCAAAAGGAATTTAATGATAATAGTCAATATAATACTAGTTAAAGAGATATAAATAATAATAATTTTAATTATTTAAGGTTTATTTTAAATATTTTTTTTCAAATTATTATAAAAAAATTAGAGTTTGTAAAAATTGTTTAAAACACTTGAGTCAACTTAGTTTCATCAAGTTCAAATCAAGTGGATTTAAAAAAATGTGTAATTTCGACGCAGGTCAAAATGAATTTGGCCTACTAAGAACTTAATTCATCTAGGACTGAATCCATTCTGACGCAATTGAATTCACAACTCATCTATAAAATTCTAAATATTAAATTATAATAAAAATCAAAAATTATTATGCTTATTGATTTTGATTTGGTTCATGATTGTTTCCTTCCGAGGGTTGTGAAGTATATCATGTTCCTTTGCCATGCTTCTCTAATCATGCTACTTCTGATCATGCTCCTTTTCTGAAATGAAGTAGATTGTGCTTCTGCATGCTCCTTGAGTGTGTCTTTTGTAGTTTGAAGCTATTGTGTTTTTTTGCATGCTCCTTCGACTGTTGTTCCTTCGCATAGGCTTTTTTTTTATTTGTTATCTTTTGGGGCATGAAGACAAAAAAATTATAATTAAGTGAGTCAATCCATTTAATCCACCAACTTGTTTTCTTGGACTAAGTCAGATACAAATTTTTTTGGACTCATTAATAAGTTAGTCGGGTTAGATTAAGTAAAGGGGGTGGGGGGGGGGGGGTTGGGGGGGTGGGGGTTGGGGGGGGGTGGTGGGTGGGGTGGGGGCCCAACTCATGGTCTATTTTGACGGCTCTAAACAATGTTTGTTTCAAATAGTAAAAATAATATAAAATATTCTTTAAAAGAAATATATGATTAAAGAGTGAATTATCATATAATGTTATTTGTTAAAAATAAGATTTTATATGACAATCATCAATAAAATATTTTATAATTTAATTTAGAAATAAACATAATTTTCTTATAATAATTTGGAGATAAAAACACGTACTTGACCATTTTATATATAAATAAGTTTGAAATCAATTGAGTTTTGTGCTTTCCCGTATATCTGAACTAACATAATTATGGTTATAACAATTCCTGCGAAAAAAAATAAAGAAATTTTTGTGAAAATGGCTTTTATTTGTTTACCATAGTTTTTTTCAATTTTCTCATAAACCACATAATACAAATTAGCGAGAGAAAAAAAAAAAACAAAGCTAGAGTTATTTGGCCTTTTCTATATTATTTTATTAATTTGTGTTTAAATTCATTTGAAACATGTTAGGGTAACATGGTTATAGCTATTCATGAAAACACAAAATATTGAAAAATAGGTTTAATATCATTTTGGTCCTCTTATTTTAAGTTTGGTAAAGTGATTCTCCTATTTTTGTGTTTTTAAAGTAGTCCCATCTTTTATAAAAATGATTCAATTTGATCTTTTTTGCTGATAGTGTTTAAAACGCTAAAAGCGTAATGTCTACCTTAGCCAATGTTAAGTGACCTATGCAGTTTTGCAACACATGGCAACATCAGCCGAATTGGCATGGCAAACTTAAAGGTTAAAGTCAAATTTAAGCTAAGGAAGGTTAGGGATTTTGAGTTTCCTGTGCTTCTCGTGATGAAGGATGAGGTTGTCTTGAGGTGTAGAAAACAAACATGGTCAAGTGATGGTGCGATTTGAATTTTTGCATATTATGGGTTTTCTGATTTAGGATTATAGGGTTTTCTGTGCAGGTTACATGATTAAGGTTGAAGAAGGGGGAGATTGAGGTCGCAATTCGTGACGAAGGCGAAGAGGAGCAAGGCAGTTCATGGTGGTGGCATTGTTATGGCTTTGTTGCGAGAGGATGATTGCGATTAGGGTTTCACATTCTCAATTTGGGGTTTTGTGATGGTTTATTGCATGTTGAGTCGCGGTCATGGATGTTTGAATGAAGGTTTCTCCCGTTCTTGCAGACTGTGGAGAGAAGGGAATATGTGATGATGGTTCTGGAACGAGGTTACTGGTGGTTGCGATTTGGGTGTGGTTTATGTTTCAGATTTATGGTTGCATGAGAGAGAGGAACGAGGAACCTATCGCGGTGGCCGGTGTGGTGATGGCCTGAGGGAGATGGTGGTTGCTACGGTGATGGTGGTGACCCAAATGAAGAAGAAGTTGAGAATCTATTAAGAATAAAATAAAATAATATAATAAGAAAAATATAAAAAGTGAAATAAAAACTTTTAACGAGCCCACATATTTCAAAATTGCACGAGCCACTCAACATTGGCTAAGGTGGACATTTCGTCGTTAGCGTTTTAAACGTCATCAACAAAAAGGACCAAATTGAACCACTTTTACAAAAAATGGGATCATTTTAAACAACTCAAAAATAGAAGGATCACTTTGAACAAAACTAACAAATAAGAGTACCAAAATAGGTATTAAACCTAAAAAATAAGTACAAAAGCTTTTATTCATGACTATACTACAGTTAAAAAAGAATTAAACTTCTACACTTCTATGTCAATGCAATATTTTTAATTCATTGAGATAGCGCAAATTTAACCTTATCTAAAAAAATTGATCTCATACCTTAGGGATGATACCATGGAACGATGCCAATGAAATATTATTGAAGACCGTGCAAGTAAATGATAAAAAATATGTTAATTTTGAAATATGTGACTAACCGTTCTTTTCGTATTTACGAAGTTTATGCAATGAATAGTAATTTAATATTGTATTATATTTCTATTTGAGTGTTATGAATTTTTAGAAATAAAAAAGGTATAATAAAATAAATATTTAAGGATTAAATATGTTTATAGCGTTTACGAGTCATATATGCATTTCTTGTAGGTCCAAATAAGTTTATAAGAAGTAACTCAAGAGGTCTTTAAATTGAAACAACGTTTTTTCTTTTGAAAGATTCTTTCACCTGTTTTTCTTTCATGCAAGCTCTACAAAAGATTGTATCGTCGAATGAAAATTTTGGCAATACTCTCACAAGGTCATAACATTGTAGCTTTGAGATTAATCTCATAGTTGCATGTCCACAATTATTATGCCATGATATTGATCACCTTTTATAGATAATAAATAGGAAACGCTTTGAGATTGCAATTCATTTAGATTTATTTTGTATAAGTTACCTTGTTTGTTTGTGGTAAATACTAATGAACCCTTATCATCTAAGATTTTGCATTGGCCTTTTTTAGAAATAACATTAAACTTGTTGTTACATAATTGATTTATGCTTAGCATATTATACTTAGCAGATTATGCTTTAGGCCATCAACTAATAAAACATTATCAATAGATGGGAAAAGGTTTGTACCTATCTTTCCAATTCTGATGATTCTGCCTTTCTGGTTTCCTCCAAAGGTGATTGTTCCTCCTCTCTTGCTTTTTAGGCTTAGGAACATACATTTTTCTCCTGTCATGTGTCGCGAGCATTCACTATCCAAGTACCATGACAATGTTTTCCTTTTTGTTATCAAACAGATCTACAAGGAAAATTAGTTTACTCTTAGGTACCCATATTGTATAAGGTTCCTTCTTCTTAGTTGTATGCATCTTCTTCTTTTTAGAAGTTGATGTATCACTAGATGACTTAACAAATTTAATGTTTTTTTCTATTTTGTCAACATAATTTACATTATTCCTATTAAATCCTAAGCCTCTCTTATCAGAGGGATGCCTACTATCTTTAAGTTGGAGTCTTAACTGCTCGCTCAATTCAAGTGTTTTGTTTAACACTTTGATGAGAATTTTGTTTTCATGTTTGAGAGACTCAACGTGTTTAGCATCTTTAGCCGTAGTTGTGTCCTTTACAAGCTTCTTATTTTGAAAGAGTTTTCTCCTTTTTCTTTTCTAAAATAATTAACTTTTCTTTGATATTACTAACATTTTGTTTCAGAGATTTCACATCATCCTTGGACGATGTTACTTCTTCTTTCAAAGCATTGTTTTCTTTTGAAAGCTATTTGCTTCGTTTTTGCAACAATTTTGAAGAGTATGAAAGTAGTTCATAATATGCATGAATGACGGAGTGCAAGTTAGAAAAGTCTACCTCATCATCACAGTCATCTGATGAGCCTTCAATGTTTCCTGCCACAAGGCACAACTTTTCTTCTTCATCTTCATTAGATGTGTCTAGATCTTCCAAGATGCTCATCAGCATTTTCTTCTTGTCATGTTTGGGACCAATAATTCTTCTTTTCATATTTCCAAGATCAGGACACTCAGACTTAATATGTCCAGGTTTATTGCACTCATAACATTGTAGTAGCTTTGCGAAACTACTTAAAAAACATTTATCTATGAACTTACTGTTTAAACAATACTTTATAAATCAAGTGTTTGACAACTCGTGTAAATCATTTAATTCTTAACAAAGTTTTTAAACGACCTTTTGGCAAAAAAATTTCCACTACACTATTCAACCTCCATTCTAGTGTTTCCAATTATTTCAAACATGAGTGTAAAGGTTTGATGGGTGGGTCGTGTATATGATAAGACAATTTTATGCAATGAAGCAACCAAAAAGGGAGAGTACGTGAGAGAGTAGGAATGGGTGGATGAACGTGTAAACACGTGGTCATGGTGTTTTGGTGGACCCACGTAGGGTCCACTTGAAAGGTGGATGGGTCTCACATCTATAGGAATGTGTATGTAAGTAAAATGGGGGTATGGTTAATGCATAGTTGATTTATTCATGTATTTCGGTTGACCTTGTACTTTTGTGGTGTGTGTTGGACTTAATGTCTTGAGAATTCCATTATGCAAAAAGTGTTTTGTATGTAGTTACAAATTGTGTGGTAATTGTTTTCATGATCATTGTTTAAGTTAATGAAGGTGTCACGATATTAAACAAACCATGGGATAGGGTGGTCATTATGTCTTTGAGTATAACTTTTCTTTATACTTCCTTAATCCGCGTTGGGACCTTTCCTCTTGCGAGAGGACAGAAAGGTGGACCCCTTCGTCTTTATGAGGCGGTGAAAGAGATGAGCCTCTTCATCCATGAGGAGTGGTAGAAAAGACTTAGATTTGAGTGTTACCATTTTCTCTTTCGAGGGGTAGAAAGGGATGAATGTCTCGTCCGTAGGGTTCCAACTCGTGCTAAGTTTAGTACTGATAAAAGTAGTTTGGAGTTTTACTCATAAGCCTTAAGGAGCAGGGGAGATAGGTTCGAAGTTGCGGTGGAGAGCACTTAAATCATTCTGGTTTGGTAAATAGGAATGGTGCGTTGAAATATAGAAGGTAACATACAATTATAGGAATGATTGGTATTGGCACGGGTTGCATTTAATTGATAGGTGGTGTAGAGCTAGTGAGCTTATCGTGATTTCGTTTTACAGGAATGTATGGTTTGGTATGGTATTGTTAGTTAATGTCTTACTATGTACTCATATTGTTTGGCTTGATGAGATTGTAGTAAGGATTTGTCGATTGAGATATAAATATTATATTGTTTTGATTTTTATTTTGTTAACTTACCCTTACTTTGTTTGTGTTTGTGCGATGATTGTATAACTCGTATTATTATATTGGAGGAGATGACGTTATAAATAATCCACCAGATGAGTAACACAACGAAGTTATTGAGAGAATGAAGATTTTATTTCTTTTGGATGATTTTGAATATTGTTGACTTTTATTATGTTGAAAATTTTAATTATTTCGTTTTGCTCTAAACGGCTGTTTTGAGTTTCATTTAAAATTTTTTTAAAGAATTTAGATTTTTATTTACAAATTGATTAATTTATTTAATTTTTTATAATAAAAACGATTTGTCGGAACATCTGGGTAGATTAAAAACATATTTATAAATGAACTACTTGGATAAATTCGTTTAAATTATATATATATATATATATATATATATATATATATATATATATATTTATTGTAAAACCAAGAAAGGCCATTAATAGTTTGATATTTTTTAGTAAAATTTATATATTATCTAAAGCTGAAATTAAGCCTAACTCCGTTATGAATATGTGTTTAAAAACTTATTTGAACTAAGCTAATAATGATATCGAATTTAAGTATTCTTCTAATACACTTTTAAGTAATTTAATAAAAAAAATTATCGACTGTATTAATAACATTAAATTATCAATATGTTGTATTCTTCTTTAAACTTGTCCTTAAATTATAGAAACTCATAATCTTACTTTTGTTATTTAATTATTTTCACTTAATTGATTAATGTTTGCTAGTTATCTTCAATATTTATAACAGATAAAAGAATTTAATTGATTTATCTAATTAATTCATAGCATTTATTTAAAGTACTTTAGTGGGTTTTGATTTAAAAATAGTTTGAAAGTCTTAAAAGAAACAAATATAAAAAAAGTGTCCTATCTACTACATGAACAAAAGAGTGTGTAATTACATTAAGTATTTTGCCAAAATAATTTAATGATTATATTTTTTTACTTTAATATGAAATTTTTATACCTTTAATTGATAAAAAAATAATTTTTAGTACAATTTGTAAAGAAAGTAGCAATATAATTTTTTAAAATAATTATTATAAGAAAAAAACTTTGACATAAAATTTTAAGGACCAGTACTAGTTTAAAGTTTAATTTCCACAATAAACAATGATATTTAATAGAATATTTAATTATAAAAATTACTTGTATGAAATAGTTACAAGATAAATATACAAAATAATTTATATTTATAGGATATAATTTTAGTAGTTAAATATGTTTTTCATTTATAAAGTATTAACTAAAAGACTTAATACCTATTTTATTCTCCTTATTAGCTAATTTTGTTCAAAATGGTCTTTCCATTTTTGAGATGTTCAAAGTAGTCTTTTCTTTTGTAAAAATGATTTATTTTGATCTTTTTCTGACGGTGTTTAAATCCCTAACGGCGAACCCTATTTCTAAGATCTGAGAAAATAAGTATTTTAAAAATAAAGTAGTTTTGAGACTTTGGGTTTTTGTTTGAAAATTAGTGTTCTTGAGTGTATATTTTGTTAGACCATAATTGTTATGTTATTTCTTTATTTTTATATTTTTACCTAGGGGCAAAAGGGTCTTTTTACCTTTATTTAATTGATGTAGAAATTAATTAAGGGGTGGTTTGGTATTTAGAAACCCTAGAAACTCTAAATCAAAGAGAGTAAACAAAGGAAGAGAGGAGACTGACGTTATAAGAGAAGAAGAGAGAGTGACGGGAAACTCTTAGTGTAAAAGAAGATTCATGGTGTTTTAGGGTTGTAGATAAAACCTTATGATTGACCAAGGTATGAGGAAGCTTACCTTTGTTTGTTTATTGTTGTATGTTATATATGTTCTTGGTTATTTTGATTAATAATCCTGGTTTGATATATGATTATGATTATGGTTGTATATTGTTATTGTTGGACAAGGGTTTGTGTATGCATGAGCATAAGGTTTATGTAATATTTGTGTTGGATTTTCCCTATGAATATATTATGTATGTTTTGTTGGGTTATCCCAACATAGAGTTTGATGCTAAGAGAGAACAAAGTTATGATACTTGGGGGTTTCCATGCAAATATTTATTGTAAGTGTTGATTATTAGGCTCCCTTCCTATGTGGAGAATAGGACAACTAATATGGACCATTATGTCTCACTTTGTTTTAGTTGAGATGGATCGGATTATTAGGACATATTAGAGTCATTTGAAGAGAGGCAAAAGCCAAGTGAGAGAGAAATGAAGAGAAGAAGTCATTCTAGCATAACATAAAACCTACACTGGTGTTTTCCTCATTGTGAAGTTGTTCATCGTTAGGTCGGGCTGATTTTTCGACAATGGGTTCCAAACGTATGGGTATGTATATATATATATATATATATATATAATTGAGTGTTGAAATGTACCTGAGCATGTGATTTATGAGCATGAGAGTTGAGGATAAGTCTACTTATTGTACCTTGTAAATCCTGGTTCTATCTGCGGATAGGTGCTTCCTTTTGCCTTGTGTGCATTAGAAAGAGATGATTTATAGGAGAGACTACTGATGTCCTGTAGGGGAGGCTACAAGTGGGCTGTAGGAGCGACTACAGTCGGTGAGGTAGGGTACACGAGTGAGATGGTTTATTTCCACTATGGTATTATGATACGGTGATGCTCATGGTATTTTTCATGACTAGGATAGTCATGATGGTGGTGTATTTATGATGATAATCATGGTACTTGAGATACTTAAGGTTATGTTATGTTCATGGTGGTGTTATTATAATGGTTATAATAAGTACTTAACATGGCTGCTAATGAGTGGATAGACCAAGGGTCTATGTGTGAGATGTTAGAGATGATATCAAGGGTTAAAGATCAAGAATCAATGATCGAAGTTCAAAGATCTGGGATCGGGGATCAAGTAATTCAGCATGATTGTTTTTTTTATGTTGGAGATTAGGTTTCCTATTATTATTACTACTATGTATGGGGTGTTTGATTATGATTGATATAATCAGAAGGTATGCATCTTGTTGTGTGTTTGATTATGGTTGGTACACTAGTGCAGAAAAGGCTTTAGACGTCTATTATTTTGGGCTTTTTACGTCTATTCAGGTGACGATGGGACGTCGAACCCTAGTCAGACGTCTATATAGACGTCTGACCTGTATAGATCGAATGTCTATATAAATGTTTGACCTGAACAGATCAAACGTCTAAAACGTCGTTGTATTTGATTGGATCTTTCTCCGCTTGAGGCCTCTCGGGTTGCTCTTGGCTCATGGTGATTCGAGTTTACATCTTTATATTTTAGTTGAAGAGAATGAATTGTATGTTTGTTTTGTATTGGATGGTTTTAAAAACGTAGTGGAGGGAATTGAAGGAGTGCAAAACACAAGCAATCGCCGCCCAAGAACGTCGCCCAAGGACAAGAGCAAAACTGCACCAAAACCCAACGAAAATGCATTTTAATCGGTTCAAATGGAAGATAATTCATCAAAGAGTAATGTAATCAGAGTAAAATTAATTTAAAATGGTGCAAAAGTGAGAAAACGAACCTGAAAAATGTAGCCCGTGGAAAGAAAACGCGAGGAAGATAATGAATAGTGAGTGCGCGTAACGGCTGCCTTGCGTTCGCGGTGTTTTAATGCAGACATTTAAAAGTCGGCTCCCCCATAACAGACGTCTAAATGGCTTTAGAAGTCGGAGTGACGAGATCAAACATCTAAAACTGGAGTCAAAAAGTGACTTTTTAAATTGTTGGGCTGAGTATTTAGAAGTCTGTTCCCCACATAACACACGTTTAAATGGCTTTAGAAGTCGGAGTGGCGAGATGAGATGTCTAAATGGAGTCAAAAAATGACTTTTTAAATTTTTGGGCTGAGTATTTAGAAGTATGTTCCCCCCATAACAAACGCCTAAATGACTTTAGAAGTCGGCGTGACGGGATCAGACATCTAAATGGAGTCAAAAAGTGACTTTTTAAATTTTTGGGCTGAGTATTTAAAAGTCTGTTCCCCCAATAACAAACGTCCAAATGACTTTAGAAGTCGGAGTGACGGGATCAAACGTCTAAATGGAGTCAAAAAGTGACTTTTTAAATTTTTGGGCTGATTATTTAGAAGTCTGTTTCCCCTATAACAGACGTCTAAAATAGATTATAGACGTCAGACCCTCCAACCCAAACGTCTAATAGTAATAAAAAAAATATTTTTTTGTACTTTTACATATCTTTTGGGCGTCCAGTGGAGTTGTCTGACATCTAAATAGACTATAGAAGTCAGACCCCCCAATATCAGACGTCTATTTACTCTTTCTAATTACAAAAATGCCACAGTCATTTTTTATGTTTGATATTTGGGGGTCAGACGTCTAAACGGTGACGTCAATGGCTTTTTCTACACTAGTGGTATAACCAGAAAATATGTATCTTGTTGTCTGTTTGATTATGGTTGATATAATTATATGTATGTATCTTGTTGTTATGATTGTTTTATAGGTAGCTTACCCCATACATATTTGTATTTATGTGTTTGCGAATGAAATTATTGACGATAATCGTACAATGTGTTATACGTGAGCATATAATGTTATAGATGTTCTAGAGGCGTGATTGACTCAAGAGAGGATGAGGAATAACCTAGGAATTCATTTAAAGCTATTTTGTTTTACAAGTTAAGATAATATAATTGGAGTATTTTCTTCATTATTTTATTGCTTGAAATAATGTAATTGGATAAGGTTTTCTTTAAGTACGTTTTCACGCTATGATAAATTTGAAATTTTGTCGATTTTTAATAATCTGTGACATCTCAGAAATCGGGGTGTTACACTAATAACTAGTGCTATGTTAATTTCTAATTATTTTTAAATTCTAATTGGGTGAATTACAATTAAATCGTAATTAATTTTTCATAAATGCTTGATTTCTTTTCAAGAACCGTAATCATTTTTGTCTTCCCTACTTTTGGGGTCTTTCTCACACCTTTGGGTTCTTTCTCGCAGACAAACCCTTGTGTTGGTTTGAGTATGTTTTGGCAAAGAGGAGAGGTGCTCATTTTTTCTCCTTTTGCAGTTCGTTTTAGGGCTTTGAATTGGGGTTCCATTTTTGGGTTTCAGATCTCGTGACTTTGGGGATGTGAATTAGGGATTTGGGTGTTTTTACTTTCAAATTGGGGTCTTTTTTCTTGTTTTTTAGATTTTCGAAATGCGTTTTAGGGCTCTTGTTCTTACGGTTTGATCTTGCGTTTTGGAGATTTCTTGGGGTTATGTTTTTTTGGGATTCTAGACTCTCATTAGTGGTTGCTAGTCATGTTTTGGGTGATATCAGATTCGTCTATGCAGGTTGGTACTGTGATGGAGAAGACATAGGTCGTAGTGTGATTTTGGGTCCACGAGTGTTCTGATTGTTGGTGTCGTGGTGGTTGGTGATGGCAATAGATCTTGCTCTGTTCTTACCTTTTGGTGGCTCTCTCTATTGCATTTCGATTTGCAAGAAAAGGGACAAAATTTTTAATAAAAATAAATAAAATTAATAATAAATTAAACCAATTTAAAAAAAAAAAGACAACTTTGAACATTTTAAAAATAAAAAAATAATTTAGAACAAAAACTAATTAATAAAGAATCAAAATAGATATTAAGCCAACTAAAATCATTGTTCATCCTATTTTAAAGTATATAACATTTTTATTCTATATTTTATAAAATAATATAAAATGTATTCGTCGGCAAATGACAACTAAGGGCGTTAGAATCTTCTTCTTACCGTAAAACGTACCTCCTAAGTCTCACTTCTCGGAAAGGATTAACCCATTTAGACTTAATTGCTGACGCATAGACTTTATTAGAGTTAAACATATTTAACTCTAATAATTTGATTGATGCATATTTTAAAATAAATCTATCATTAGTTCATTTTGTAATCCTCTCTACCAGACACGTAAAGTAGTTGTAAAATTCTTTTGCAACATATCCTATTTTTGCACATTTTATTGGCGTAATAGTTAAGAAGATAATAAATTTTTTTGGTTAAAAAAACATATCGCTGAAAAGAAAATAACAGAAACAAACAAATGATAAAAAAATAAATAACAAAAACGTTTTACTTTTATCAATTGATAGCTAGTAAAAAAAATATTAAATAAGGTGGCACCACCACGTTCCCATACATTCTTCCCCGCAACACAATCTTCTTCCACATTTAACTCTCCTCCATTGTTTCTGTCACATTCCAATTCTCTCTTGCTCCCCGTAACGCTTTTCTTTCATTTTCACTTTCTTTCCCTTCTAACTTTTTTTGTCCTCTTGTTCCTTTTATGCATTGCGTTCTCCATTGACACTTTTTCTTGTGTTGCAAAGGTACATTTTTTTTTCTTACCCTTTGTTTTTTTTTCTGCCCTTGTTGTCATATGTGGTAACGAGAATTTCAGTTTTTCTTGGGGATTTTTGGGCTCAAAATTGGATTTTTTTAAGGATGGGTATTGGCTTTTTCTGCCCTTGTGTTTTGATGTTTCCATGCTTTGGACTTTCATCTGGGGTAGTGTTTTAAGGTTCCTTTCGATATGCTCTAAAATTGAGGATTTAATCTGCATTCTTTTAGGATAATGGGATGGGAAACTGGGAATTGATGATGAATAATCGTGGAATAAACCTAATTTGTGTAGAGGTTTTTCTTAAATAATTTTGTTTTTCATTTTCTCGAGGGAAAAAACAGTTTGTTGGGATTGTTCTATGAAAATTAAGGCTTGTACAAGCTTATTTATCTCTTGCTGGTTCACCACTAATTTTTTTATAAATGGCGTTTCTTTGATGAAGAGATTATTGTTCACTCCAAAATGAGTGACTGTCTCTTTCAAGTTGTTGAGAAAGGATCTATGACCACATATGATGAAATGTTGGTTTATTTAATTTGTAACGTATGAGGATACCATAGTTTTCAATCATAAAATGAATAGTTTTTAAGCAATATTAGTTGACTTTGGGGGAACCAGTGGTTCTTCTGTCTGAATTGATATGGTTTGTGATCCTTAGCTAATACTTCAAATTCATAATTCATAAGTTAAAAGAAAATATTGGCATGCTCATTGGGGTAAATTATCGATAGGCACTTTGTTTTAGTTGTCATTTGGATCTCTGAGCTGACTAGTTATACTTCTAGGTATGGTCTGTTTAACATAATTACTTCTAATGCTCTTCAATCATTTGATAGATTGTATATTCTGGAAGAAATACCATGGAATCTAAACACTTTGACTCCAATGGGGAAGTCTCTCTAAAGCAAAAATCAAAATCCATTTCGGCTGAGCCAACAGTCTCTACTTGTGAAAATGATTGCTTTGATTGCAATATTTGTTTGGAAGCAGCATATGACCCTGTGGTTACACTCTGTGGTCACCTTTACTGTTGGCCATGCATATACAAGTGGCTGCATGTTCAAAACTCATCTGTTGAACCAGACCAGCAGCAGACATGCCCAGTTTGTAAATCTAAGATCTCTCACACCTTAGTAGTCCCTCTCTATGGCCGTGGAACATCAAATTCAGAATCAAAAGCCAAGAAACTCCAGATGAGTCTTGGAATACCTCACAGGCCATCTCCTTACAACTTGAATGATTTGTTAACTTCTTCTGCTCGTGCACCAGCACATTCTGGCCACCAACTTCATCCAAGTTATTTCCAATCACAGCCAAGACCATTTCATTATCAGCAGTACTTCCCTCACCTCTATGAAAGCTCTGGCACCAATGGATTGCCTTATCTTGGAGGTGCTGCTATGACTAGCTTCTTTAATCCTATGATTGGTATGTTTGGTGAGATGGTCTTGACAAGAATTTTCGGGGTCTCAGATGCAAACTTGTTTTCATACCCACATAATGGAAATGGCAGTCCTAGAATGAGAAGGCAAGAAATGCAGATTGACAAGTCCCTGAACAGACTTTCCATCTTTCTCCTATGTTGTATAATTTTGTGTCTTCTATTATTCTGAAGACATTTTACTGCACTCACTGTATAGGCACTCATGTTTGTTAACGTGACAGTATGCAGAGAAGAAGTTTGTATAACAGCAGAGATAGCACACAGAGAGAAAGAGTAGGAATGTTAACTGTATTGAAAGAATCAAAAAACAGTGAAGTATATAGAGTGTGCATGGCACACAGCAACAGTCAGTTATACAGTTATGTTTACAACAACAATGTTCATCTCTGAATATTTATATTGTTAGGATCTACCAATAGGTTGTTCCATCATGTGGATAGTAGATTTTAGAAAATATATTGTGATTATGATATCGGTCTTGTTATTTTATGATGATTAACTATGGCATGCATGTAACTAGATGGAAGTTTATGTTCCTGCTGTGGTGCCAAATGACCTACAAACCAGATGGAGCAGTTAGTAAGAGGTATGGTGAAGAAGAATTCTTAGTTTTTCAAGAGGCTTCAAACGTGACCGTGAAAATATGTTCTCTCCCTTCCCTCCTTTGTGTTGAATCAATTTGTATTGGAACTTGTTTATTCCTAACTGCTAATGTGGTTTTGATTTTGATGTCTTAAATCAATTTATTGATGTAAACTCTGAAATATTCATTTGCTATAAGACAAAAGGAAAAAGTTATTTGACACCGGTTACTACTATTTGACCATATTTTATAGGGATAAAATGGTCCTAATAAAAGTGATATTTTGTACTCTTAGAAGAGGCTAGAGAGAGGAAAAGGTAGTGAAAATGAGAGAAAAAATATTTGGTGTCAAAAGTACTATTGTCCAAAAACTCGAGGTATGTTAATGTGTTATTGCCCATTGGGACGTGTGGGTCTTAAACTACTTTAACCACTTTTATACATTGCAATAAAACTACTCAAGTTAAATATATTTGAAAGCTTGCCACTGGATTTCTTGAACCAGTTTTAAAATAATATTTTTGATAAATTTTGGATGAAATATGTTTTCAGTCGAAATTTAACATAAAACTAAAATTTGTTTATCTGAAATTTGATATATTTTGATCTCAAATACATTTTTGAGTTGACATTGAAGTAAAAACACGTAAAATGGTATAACAATTTTAACAATTTAAAGGTTAACATGAAACATGTTTTTATATATAAAAATAGTAATGTAATTGAATTAAAAAGACTTTATCTATTCATATTTTAAATTTCAGCATCAAATTATATTAAAGTTTTGAATAAGAAAAAAATTTAAATTTTATTTATAAGTTTAAGGATTAAAAACATATTTAACTTGTTTAATAAAAAATATATATGAACAAATAAATAATGCTAGAATGAGATTTTGAAAGAATAAAAAACTTTTTTCTTTTGAGAATATTACTGTCTATAAGAGGTTTCACTAATGAATAAGAATAACATGCATGATAATATTGGTTCATCCTAACTACTTTAATTACTGAATAGCTCAATTAATAAAAACTTAATTACAAAATCAATACACAAATCAATTTTGTTGTTTTAATCGTGTTCTAAAATTAAGATTTCAAAGTATTTTTAACTACTATTTCTAAGTACAATAATCATGAATAAGGTGAATCTAAGAAATAATTCTCCCAGAAAAGATATATAATGATAGATTTCTTAGAAGGTTGTCACTTATCAAAGTGAATAATGTTATAAGATTTATTTCCCCAACTATTTAAAAACTAAATATGCAAAAAATATAGGCTCGTAAGTTTTTTTTTTAAGATTGTGTGTGGAGAATGGGTTAAAATACAATAAGGTTGTGTATTACTAAATTTCAAAAGAAAAACCTTGTAAGAGGATTACTTAATTCTTCATAGAAAGCTTATATTCTTTCTAAAGCTTGTTAGAAAGGAAGGTGCACTACCGAGATACAACAACAGTTGTTTTGAATTTATGACAGCGATTATAGAAACGAGATATATTCAGACGAGGTAAAAAGTCAATAATTTTTGCCTCAGTTCAAAAATCAAAGTAAAAAGGTTACGATTTTGCGTCAGTTCAAAAAATTCGAAACAGTAAACAAAAATAAATGGGTGTATTGCCTCGGTTTAGTTCCAACCGAGGTCGTAGACCCTTAAAATTAATTAATTAAAAGGTGCATGACCTCAGTTGGATCCATAACCGAGGCAATAGACCCTTTCTTGCCTCGGTTTTTACCATTGTGTAAAGTATGTTTTTATTTTTTTAAAATTTGTTGTTTTTGTAAATATTCCATATCACATAAACCTAAAAACACAGAAACATACTTGCACATAAGAACAAGTATGTACAACCTAGAAATACAGTCCTACATATAACTATTTAATGTGATTTTTGGTTTTCATAGCTATAGTTATTATCTTTGAACGAAAATTTTTTTGACCACTCTTTTAAACTTCTATTTCAGGAGAAAATCTCAATAGCCCTTCATTTGGGTGAATCTAAAGTTTAAAAATTATTTGAATTGCAGATCTTAAAATGACCTTAATTGTCACTTTGGTTAACTAATTTTCTATTATTATACATGGATTTGGGGTAGAAATTTTTTTTGATACCGTGGTAGCTATGTAACTAGCTAATCCTCTAGATTTTCTAGAAAATGTTTTTTTCTATTTTTTGGAAATTTATTTTGTCTTTTTTTTCAAACTTTGAACAAATATTTACAATAGTTAGACTTTAAATTTTGAGCTAAAATTTTCTGAGGGGTTTTCATGATTTTTTGGTCATTCTAACAAATTTTTAGATCATTTGGAGTTCGTTTGAGAATACAACAACAAGTGCACAAATATTTTTATACTGATTCACTCCAACTAAGCTATGTCCAGTATCCTCTAACCTTAGGTGGTTCCACTATAATCTTCAACAAGATTACAACTAAGTATTCTCACCACTTCTAATATCCATTAGACAATCCTAGTATTCACCTAATACACTGCCTAGTTGAGTTTTACCCAGTCCTGGTTGTGCAGTAGTCTTGACCATCCTGGTATCCCTAGACACTCCTAGTATCAACCTGATACACCGTCTAGTTGAGTTTCACTCACTTCTGGTTTCCACTAGACAATCCTAGTATCAACCTGATACGCTGCTTAGTAATCCTTAACTCACTTGAATTAATCAACAAGTGTTTGAATTCTCTTCAGAATGTGCAATCAATCTGATTGCTTACAAGTCGTTAGACAATTACTCTCACAGAGAGGATATATATTCAATACAATTCAATCTACAAATAGTAATCTTATATTACAATAAAGCTTGAGAGTATATCTAGACTTGAGCTTTTTCTCTTCTCAGATATTCTCTTTTGAGTTCTTAAGCTTTATGTGCTTTTCTCTCGACGATATGCTTTCTTCTTTGCATGCTTTTCTCTTTGTAAGCTATTATCTTCGTATGTTATTCTCTTGAATCTTTTTTTGAATCATCTTCTATTTAAAGGCTTCTCAAAACATATATGTTCGATTGAGCTTTAGCCTTATTCTCATGTCTTTTCAGTCTTGTCGTATGAAGCAATCGTTGGTTAAAGTGAACTTGTCAGAGTAGACTTTCTTTTTCAATACTTTGATAGAAGTAGGTTGTATTATTTATCTGGCACGACTTTTGATAGAGAGAACATTCTGTGAATGTATTCTTTTTTTCTAACATCCACTTCTGATATGAATAGTATAAAACATGTGGATGAATGTAGTAGGTTATCTACACAAAGTAGAGTAGATATGCATGCAACAAATATTTCTTTTCTCTTATCACTTTTGTTGTTTTTGAACGTTGAGCATTTAATGGAATTTAATGCTTGTTCAGAATAACATGTTTTTTACATTTTCGACCGTTCGGGTAGAATTTTATCATTTAAGCTTTTTACTAAGACATCAAACATGATTAAAAATACAATATGGGTACCTAAGAGTAAACTAATTTTCCTTGTAGATCTGTTTGATAACAAAAAGGAAAACATTGTCATGGTACTTGGATAGTGAATGCTCGCGACACATGACAGGAGAAAAATGTATGTTCCTAAGCCTAAAAAGCAAGAGAGGAGGAACAGTCACCTTTGGAGGAAACCAAAAAGGCATAATCATCAGAATTGGAAAGATAGGTACAAACATTTCCCCATCTATTGATAATGTTTTATTAGTTGATGGCCTAAAGCATAATCTGCTAAGTATAATCTGCTAAGCATAAATCAATTATGTAACAACAAGTTTAATGTTATTTTTGAAAAAGGCCAATGCAAAATCTTAGATGATAAGGGTTCATTAGTATTTACCACAAACAAACAAGGTAACTTATACAAAATAAATCTAAATGAATTGCAATCTCAAAGCGTTTCCTATTTAATATCTATAAAAGGTGATCAATATCATGGCATAATAATTGTGGACATGCAACTATGAGATTAATCTCAAAGCTACAATGTCATGACCTTGTGAGAG
>NW_025913645.1:0-68414 GCF_018835915.1 Vigna umbellata
TTCCTCTTTTCTTGGTGCAAAATACCCTTCCCTCCCATGGCTATTTATAGTAAAAAAAAAATTTACTATTCATTAATATTTTAATATTATTTATTATTTTAATATTATTTAAAAATAATATTTCAATCATTTTCTCACCAAATCTGATCCTAATTTCTACCTACTACTTTCTTCCATGCTAAGGAATCTTAAATGCTGAAAATTTATTTTTACTATTTACTTTTTACTATTTACTATTTACTTTTTACTATTCAATTTTAAAAAAATTTACTAAATAAGTTACCAAAAATTTGAACCTCTCCTTCTAAAATTACTATAATTTTATATCCAAAATTTACATTTTTCTATCCATTAAAATTATTATTACTAATAAAATACTAAAATTTACTACTATAAATATATATATATATATATATATATATATATAATTTTTTTTTATGGGTCTTACACTTCTTATAAAATTATATTATGCAGAGAGACCTCAACAAAGTAGTAATGAAAATGAAGTTTGAGCAAGACAACAGCCATGTTGGTATCAGAGAGAGCGAGAGTAGCTTCTTTAACAATGTCACAGATAATGAAATCTACCTGAGGACAAGCGTTGAAGTAGAACCCTACCTTAAGCTGACCATCAAAACAACCCATTAAGAATAAGAAGAATAAGAGAGCAGATAGCAAAGCATCCAATGTGCGTTACTCCGAGAATGAGTAACCTTTTAACGTTGCCACATCAATTAGACCACATTTGCCATGTAATAAAAAATTGGACAGGTTGGTTAAGTTTTGTTAGTTTTTTAACTCAAGAAGAAAAAAAAATCAATTTGAACATTTATTTACAATATATGGAATAATTATGAACATCTGAAAAAATGTAGGATAATTTTGAACACACCTCACAAACTACCGAGAGATCAAAATAGGTATAAAAGCTAAAATAAAAATTCAATAGTTAAGATAATTTTATAATGTTTATAACTAATTCAAATAAAAATAATGTCAAACATAAGAGAGGTTTTCTAATATTATCTTTTTTAAATATAATTATTATAACTATTGTCATTTTCAATTGTTTTTTATCGTAAATCAAATTATCTTATAAAATTTTAAAAATATATGCGTGATAGAACTATTATTTGTTTGCTAGTATAAGATTAAGAAGTTCCATTATCACTAGGGAAAGTAATCAATCTCTTGAAGCTTTTTTTCGTCAACCAAAAAAAAAATTATCTCAATAACTCCACAATAACCAATATAAAGAATATTTTATTAATTTTTATTATACACAACATTTTTATTCATATTATCATTTGAAATGTTACTGTCATACTCATTTCATCTTTACTATTATATAAAGGAGTTTTTCTTTTAATGTGTATATATATTTTTTAATTTCTTTTAAAATAATTATTTGTTAAAATTAGATTAATAATCATAATTATCTTTTAAATAATTATTTTAAAATTTAATCATTTGTTATTTTTAAAATTAGTTATTTTTTAAATTAAAATAAATCGTATTTATAATAAAAATATTTACAAAATAAACCTAATAAATCGTATTCCTTTACAGGTATGTACAGGCGTAATCGTATCGTATACGTATCTTACAAGTTTCTTTTACGCTGAGTATTTAAACCCACGATTTAGCCCAATGTGTTTGAACCCGTGAATCAATATCCTTGTTGATAGGTGCACACGGCATTTTCATCATTGTTCGTCACAATTCTATTATATAAAATAATATATTTATATATATATAATTAAATAATAAAGCCCTCGTTTTTGGAATTCCATTTTCTTCCTTGTCTTGTTTCTTCTCTGCATCTATGGGATCTCGTGCATAGACCAACCCCAGAAGAAGGAAATAAATAAAAAAATAAAAATCAACTTTTTTGTAAATCCCCACCTTTTTTCTGCTAACGATTTTATGTTTCTTTCTTAGTTTCTGTAGTTTATCTTTGTCGATCGTAATTGGGTTTGATCTTTCTCTCTCAATTTGATAATTGTGTTGTGTTTCTTTTGGATTTTATTTTTCCCAAGAAAAATCTTGAAATTTAATGTTGATTGAATTTTGTTCAGGGTTTGGGGGTTAGGTTTAGGGTTTGTTTTTCATTGGTGCGGTGGTTAAATGTTGATCTGTGGTTAGTGCCGGCCATGTATGACCTTCCTTGGGATTTAATTGGGTTTTGGAGATTGGTGCTTAGTTATCCCCAATCTACTGTGGGATTCCTTTCTGCTTCTTCATTCCTCTTAGTTTTAATTTTTTGTGATTGATTTGGTGTTTGGATGCATGCAATTGGAATGTTCTGCAATTGCCCTGTTCTTTTCTGTGAAACAGAGGTTTGTGCGTGGAAATCATTACTAGTTTGTTTGATTATCTATATAAATTTGTGATAGATGTCTTATTTGGCAAATAAGGGGTTCTTGTTGTTCATGAATCTTGTGAACTAGCAACACTTTGTTGCTTGATATTTCTGCATGGGATTTTGTTATTTTTCTTGATGTTATTTTTATTCTATTGGTTTCTGCTTAATATTTGATATACGGGCGATGAATCGAATTTCATACTCTATGTTATGATCCATGTCCATTTTATTGATTATATGACTTAATAGTGCTAATTGCTCCCATGCTTTAGGACTTTTGAAGAGTATGTGGGATAGACATCCTGAATGTGTAAAATTTGATTTGATTTTCCGGAGTAACTGAAACGTTGGGTTGTTGGATAAGAAGAATTCCTACCTACACTGCTAACCTTACCTTTTTTTGGCTATTATCAATGCAGTAATCCTTCACTTGCATATTTACAACTAACCCTGATAATGTCTTTGTAATTTCCTGAACTTTTCTGTCCCTCACCATCATGATATATACGGAGTGTTGCTTCTGTAACAATAATGCACTGAAGTGGTTTTTGTTTCTGATTTATTTTCCTGCATGCTCATTTGAGTTTTACTCAAATAACTAGAAAAAACTCATTCCCCCCCATATATGACATTTTAGTATGTCAGTTCCATTCATATGTTCTCCTGGGTTGAATCCATGTTGACTTGTTTGATCTTAGATGCAAAACAAAAATAAACGGGATTTACTGATGAGTCTGGATCACATAATCCATGTTGACTTCTGATAATGTGATCTAGCATACTAGGTATAAACTTGTTAGAATAGTAAACTCCCTTCCAGTGTTGCGTTAATGAATCAGTTTGATTGAAGTGTCCTTATTTCTCTGTTCATATATAGTTCTGTTTCTAATTGACGATTCCTAGATTTTAAACTTAATTGATATTGAAATTTATTGGATTGAGATCTTGTGTTGCTGAACATAGTCTTTTTCTTCTTTTTTTTGATGGTGTACCCGCAGATTTTGGGGCTTGTTGGTGATTCTGTTGTACAGAAGTGTTCGTTAGTTATACATGTGTCCAAGATTATTGTATACATTGATTCATTTTTTGTATCGTACTTTGGAGCATTGCCTGAGGGATTGCCCTCTGATTCTTTTGTGAAGTCACCTAAAGTTCTTATAATTACAAACTGAGCCAGAAGCTGGTAGGGAATATAGCTAGAGCTTATCGCCTTGGTAAGTTTATAAGCTAACAATACATCATATTGTTAATCTCATGTCCTTTATTAATGTCTGAAAAATTCCTTTTGCATTGTGCTCAATACATATTTGTTGAACTGTTTCATTTCATTTCTTGTATGGATCTCCTTTTTCATTATTTTCATTGGCAAATATTTTTCTATTCATTTTTATCTGTTAAAGTCTCTTTTTCTTATACATAGTTTTCTTCTATGAGAAAAGCTGAACTTTACAATGAGTAGACCTAATTTTCTTCTATGAGGAATCTAGATTTTGCAATTGACAAGAAAGTCTTCGTTAATAGTCACTAGAGCAAGGTCCCTTATGTTGGAAGTTGTAACATATGGGAAAGGATACAAAGTGTTGTTACAACAGATAAGAGTAATTGTCAGTCTTTGTCAAATTAGTTTTTAGTTTAGTCTGAAGCAAGGACACCATTCTAGTATAGGTCTTTTAGTTCAAAGAATCCAATGACGAAGGTGCCATTAACCTTGAATGATGATTAATAATACTAGCCAAATGCTTGGTTTTGAATCCAAGATTGTTATATTGTTGTCTATGGATATGTATGAAGAAGTAATTACACGATGGGGCTACCTCATCCTTTAGTTATGCTTCATTTTGTGTTGTCAACAGTTGTGCTTTTTATCAGTTTTTTTTTTCTTTTTTTACTTTTATAATTATAGAGTCAAACAAATGACAGCTTTTGTGTCAGTAAAGTTTGAACTTTTGAGCAGTGGAAAAGGTGTGATATACATCATTTTGAATTATAAATCAATGCCCTTCAGAGTTCACATGTTGCAATGTCAGATGTAGATTATACCTTGTTTATGTAAATCTCAAAATCACACATAGAATCAAAACATTATCCTCTTATCATGTTTTGTAGGAAGGATGTAATAGTACATAAGCTTCACTGTTGTGTGTAATAAAAGGAAAACGTTATACGTTTGTATTTTTTTGTTCCTTTTTCGTGTTTTAATGGGTAAGGGCAAATAGAACTAAAACTATAGGAATACATAGAAATTAGAGGGAAGCCAGTGACTAGAAATCCGAGCAATATTATACATAAAGCTTGTCAGTTATTGCTTTTCTTGTGCATTTCACAATAGACAGAGCTTAAGTGATTTGTGTGGAGTTTTATTATATCCAGTTTTAGTTTGTTACATTTTTATTGTAACTCTTTGCTTGTTCCTAGACTAATAGAATTTCTCTTCTACTGCTGATCATGTATTTTATTTTTAATTTAATGTTAAAGAATAGTGTGTATGATATCCAAGTTTGTAAAATTGAAAAAAATGTGGTCCGGTTACTTGCATCCTTTTCTAATTGGTTCAATATGTTGAGTAGTTAACACCTTGCGAAGAAGATGGCTGGTGTTAAGAGAAGATTATGTAGTGATTCAGATATCCATGCTCTTCACAAAGAACTGGATGAAGTTTCATGTCCTATCTGCATGGACCATCCACATAATGCTGTTCTCCTACTTTGCAGCTCTCATGAGAAGGGCTGCAGATCTTACATTTGTGATACAAGTTATAGACATTCAAATTGCTTGGACAGATTTAAAAAAATGAGGGACAATTCTAAGGAGAACCAAAATTTACCCAGTTCTTTAGTTAACACAAACAATTCTGGTAATAGTTTTGATATTAACATTACTATGCAATCTGACATGCATGATGTTAATGAACTCCATGCAAATGAAATTAATACTCTATTGTCTGTTGGACTTGCACAAGGATCAAGACAGGGTGATGCCCAAGATCCAAGTAGGCATTTAGACCAACATGATGAAGGAATTTTAGAAACTGCTGATTCTGAGACCTTGCAGGACAGGGCTGTGCTTGAGGATTTAGATGCAGATAATTCATCTGACTCAAAATTGAAATTGAAATGCCCTTTGTGCCGAGGTGCAGTATTGAGCTGGGAGGTGGATGAAGAGGCTAGAAATTATCTGAACGTGAAGAAGAGAAGTTGCTCAAGGGACTCATGCTCATTTGTTGGTGATTATCTGGAACTGCGTAGGCATGCAAGGAGAGTTCATCCTACTTCTCGACCCTCTGACATTGATCCTACAAGAGAAAGAGCCTGGCGAAATTTTGAGCGCCAGAGGGAATACGGAGATATCATGAGTGCTATTCAGTCTGCAATGCCAGGAGCTGTGCTGGTTGGAGACTATGTTCTTGAGAATGGAGATGGTATTGGTAGGTTATCAGATGAACGTGAAGGCAACATCAGCAATGCAAATGGACCTTGGTTAACGACCACCATATTGTTTCAAGTGATGGATAATACCATTGAAATAGTTAGGGAACCAAGAGCTCATTCAAGTACATGGACAAGGCACCGGCGTTCATCTGAACGCCGGCGATATCTTTGGGGTGAGAATTTACTGGGTCTTCATGAAAACGACATTGAAGATGATCTTAGGATATTTAGTGACGCAGCTGAAGATCCATCCCCTGTCCCAAGGAGGCGAAGACGTTTGACCCGGACAAGATCCAATGAAGATCAACCACGATGATTGCCATCATTTACCTGGTAATGTTTATAGTTCAGTTTTATGGCAGAAAGTTGTATTACTTGAATTGTTTTGAATATGTCATCACTTACAAAACTTGGTTTCTTCATTAGAATTGTTTGAATTTATTCAAAGTTGTGGTGGGAAATGCATGCATACAGACCTATGTTCCAGCTTGGGGACCCAGAAGAATATGGTGAAGCAGGAAGTTCAGAATAAATCATAGTCGTTTCCTTGAACACCAGTTTCATTGAAACAAGGAAAATCTCGGAAGGATGTTTTCACAAACACGTTTGATGTAAAATGCATTTAGCCTTGATTGTAGCACTGTTAATATAGTTATGATGCATAATAACTCGTACTGTGAACCTATGCTGCTGTTCAATCCTTATCTGAACTAAATCGTTTGGTTTGAGATGGGGAATATTGTGTGATTCTTTTAAGGGTCGATGTTTCTTTGTTTTTTGGGACATAATGAAAAAAATGAAGACAAGTGACCTCACCTGAAACATTGTCACACGTTTGAAGCAATGCTTCAAACTAGTTATTATTTTTGGAAGTAAAAGCATGAAAGGGACAAAAGAAAGTGTGTAATTTGGAAGACATTGGAGGGTGTGTTCAAAGGGTTTCAGAATGGTGATGGAATCAAATGATTTATGTGTTGACTGTTCAACATGGCTCAACCTCCTTTGTACGGCCAACCCCTCTTCTCTCCTCCTTGAAACGCTGCCTTCCCATGTTACGGAATAATAAATAAATTAAATAAAAGAATAAGAATATTTTTTTATTGATATTGTTTATGTTTTAGATTCCTTTTAATTTATTTCTAAAATATCAATTCTAATGTTTTTCATTAATGATTTTAGAAAGTGGTAAGAAAATTTAAAAATTAAAATATTTGGTAACTGTCTACGATGACATTACCAATTTATCAAGTTTTAGCCAATCTCTTATTGTCTCCCTATTCCACTTAAATCGTTCACTTTCTTACCTCTCTTTCGTTTAGAGGTTTATATTTTTATTATTCTCCACTTAATTATTTTTACATTTCTCCCCCACCCATGTGATTCAAACTATTTCATTTCTCTATAATATATAAATGGTTTTTTATTTTATACCCAGCACTAAAATGTATTCATTTTGCTAACTATTTAATAATTGATTCAAATTTAATTTTACTCTTAATATATGTACAAAGAAATATTATTTAACAATTCAAGTAAAATTATATTAACAATAATGAAAATTAAAAAATTATAAGCATCCAAATATTACTTTTAGACTTAAAACATTTTTTCCTCAAATTAAAATTCAATTTTTAGTCTCCATTACAAAATGCTAATTTTAAATTTCTGAATGTCCTTATGAATATTAATAGCATGACTAGTAACGTGAATGGCAACATATTGAGTAAGGGTCATTGATTATTTTTTTAATTTAATCTAGATTCAATAAAATAGATTAGATCTATACTTCATATTTATTTTAATTAGATAAATTAGATTTGTTGATTTTTTTTTCAATTCAAATTAAATTAGACTAAATCTATATTGAAATCATTTTGTAATAATGTGGACTTAGGCTAACTTGTGTCAACCTAGGTTGACCACCTTATTTTACTTTCAACCGAAGCTGATTTGAATCAATTTGACTTCAAACTGACTTAACTTGATCTAAATCTATGTTTATTAGACTTGATTTGAGACGGGTCAACCTGACTTGACATGGGCTTGTGTCAACCTGAATTGACCTTTGAAATGGACTGACTCAACTAGTCATTCAACTTGAGTCAACTCAACTAAACTTTTAGTTCTATTAAACACATTTCTTAACCTTGAGGTTAAATTAGTTTGACTCAATCTTTGATTTAAACCGACTTAGCTTGACCATCGTCCTAGGCTAACACATCTCAACTATCGATCCCGATCAATCCATTTTGACCATTGATTCAAACCAACTCGTCTTAACCATTTTTGGACTAACTCGCCTCAATTTTTAGATCAAACAAACATATTTTATTATAAGTCAATAACCGACAAAACTGTTTATCAAATATAACAATAACGACTTATTCAAGCTTATTTATTGCAACCAATTTATATTTTAATTTTTAATGAGTCAGTCTTTTATTTATTTATATATATATATATATATATATATATATATATATAATTGTGTAAAAGTATATTTGAATAGTTTTAATACTTATCACTGTAGAAATAAAGAATACATTATCGAATTTAATAAAGAAATACACAATACTTATGGATTACAAGATTTCTCAAATTTTGAATTCAAGAAACGTATTCTTACTCGTATAAAAGATACTCTTAATATAACTGGAATATCTTATAGTTTTTTTATTAGATGATAATTAATTATTTTTTAATTTATTTACGGAATAATGTCAATTGAACAAATCTTCCTAAGAATAAATTTTATATTATAATTCATATATTTTATCCTTAAGAAAGTTCTAAAAATATATATTGTACACACCATAGAGAGTTGCAATCCAATTCATATTCTTTTTCTATTTACTATTAATTTGTGTAATTTATTATTGACTTAAGGGTCAAAAAGTAATTGGCAACTAAATCTCCATTTAAGTAAAAGTTGTTTTAAAATGATATTAATGAAAAGGCATTTGTAGGTGTTTGAGAGAGAGAGAGAGAGTGTGAAGCGTAGGAATTCCGAAATTCTAGTTGGAAATTCTGGTGCGTTGCATAGCTCAGCCATGTGACACTGATGGTTCCCCAATTTGTACCCACAGGAATTCACCGCTGGCTAAATATCTTCTGCAAGCCCCCACATGCTTAACTGCAACAACAACAAAAAATATATATACCTAAGTAACTTTTCTCTTCATACATAAATATACAAGATTTTCAAAGGTATCACCAAGCACCATGCATGTGCAACCAAATTTTATTTCTTAATCCAAATCTCTGTTCTATTTCCATGTGCCCCCCCAAATATTTGGCACTTTCCATATAAACTACTCTTTCTATGCATCTTATCTCCCTCTTTTCCCACCAACTTTGCTTTTAAAAACTCATATACCCTATCCTTTTCTTTTCTCTCCTTGCACATATATTATCTCCACATAATTTCCTTCAATCATATATTTGTTTTCCATGACTCACCATCCAATCAACTTTTTGAAAAATTATAAAGTAAATTTGAAAAAAATAATTATAGTATAAATAAATCGTGTCACTTTATCTAGTTGATGTGAAATTTTCAAAATATACAACTTTATATCAAAACAATTTTAAATTAACATTAGTTAAATGTATTTTAAACTTAAATAAGTATTAAAATGATATCATTTTAATTAAAATGTCCTGAATAATCAAATTAACGCAATTTCAGCTTTGAAAATATTTTTAAATTAAAATTGTGTTATCTTCATACCACTTATTCACTTTGAAATCGTGTCATTTTGATACACCTTATTTTTTTTCATAATTTTTTTAATCTTTTGAATCTCCCTTTTAAGTAATTTTTCTAAAAAAATGCACAAAAGTGGTGCTTTTGCCTCGCATTGTAGCATACGGATTCAAGGAACAAGAAAAACAATACATTCTTTTAAGCTAATGCAGTATCAGTCAATTTTCATATGATCTGCTGTTAAATTTTTATCAAAATAATGTGATTATGTTTCGTGTGAGTATTGATTATCAGGTTAAATTTCTCTCTTTTAACACACTTTCATATTTTATAATTGATTGATATTAATGTAGATCCCAAGAGATGTGTCAGTCTCATTTTCTCTTTAGTGATTCTATTCCCAAAGTGGTAAACCTACAAAAATTTCATTCAACAAAACAGAAAGAAGAAGATGGGTTCACAGAAATCTAATATCGAATAACAGAATAGAAAAAAGAGCACAAGTTTGATGAAGTGTATGATATATTAAAGTGCCTATATATCATCTCTGAACAAAAATATGCTGAGAATAATATTAAAAAAACGTATTACTATTATCATTATTTATATATTGGAAGGCCTTAAAAGGCATATTGATACTTGTGCATAGCTGAAAGGACAAGTAGAAAGAGATGATCAAGTAATCTTGGTTCAAACAAATGACATTTAATGTTGCTTGTTTCATTCTTTTATTCTTACCCTATTGCAAGAAGCTTTTTGTTTCAAGCAACATTAAGTGGATTGCTAAACAATTCATCATTTTAGTCTCAAAAAAAGGTAGAATTCCATGCTAACTCTGCACCACCTTCATTTGAAAGTAGCCTATTAAAGAAATCTCCAATTGGTGGAACTTCAAAGATGGGGTCCAAACATCTGAGAGACACACAAAAATGTATGGCCAAGAACACAGCCGCAGAGGCTGCACTGAAACATGTTGTTTCTTAATTGATTAATATGAAATTTGAAGTGGTTTAACCTTAGTATGTGCCACTTGATCATGTTATTTATATATATAATAAGGCATTAAGCCCCATGTTACAAAGAATCAGAAGCCAACTATTCCCCATTCACAGCCTGGTTGTCTCACCATCATCCTTAGATTCACTGCAATCTTGTTTGTCTTATCTCACCAAAGGACTCATAGAGTAGACAGGAATCTTTGGCATCCAGACAGCACAGATAGATCTGCAAACCTGTTCATTTGACTGGTACAGTCATCACACAGACCCACAAACACAGACAAATATTTATATTTTTTATAAAAAGTTGGAACAAAGTATCCTCTGTAGGCATGCAGGTATGATTGTTATGTGATCATAATATATATAGTGGAATCTACAGCATGCATTATTCACATCAAGGCTAACACCTCTTTTGGTGTGTGATACATATCAGATTCTTCAATGGCTCTTTAAAGGTGCACATGAGCAATAAAGAAAGAGGAGCAGCAGCAACTTCAGTATCCCTCCCAAAAGGGAAGATACCAGTGGTACTAAAATGAACTCTTTCTTATTCTTAAAAGTTACAGTCACTATACTACTGCTTAATTTCTCAACTCTTACTTGTTTCATATGAACTTCTTTATATGATTTTGGTGTGATGAATGAAGAATCTTGATACAAATGTATCTGCTTCTTTTTCAGGGAAAAATGGTAAAGGGAAAGAGGTAAATCTGCTGAAGCGTGAGGGATCACAGAAAAGAGGAAGAAGGAACAAATGGGGCACGCCTGGTTGCAAGAACTTTAAGATATTCACTTTTGTATACAGAAAAGACATTCCAAAAGCTTTCTTTTACAGCACTCTCAACTTGAAGAGGCTAGGAAGCTTTAACAGCAAACAGTTTCTGTACTTCATGAAGATGAAGAAAGAAGAGGCATCCAAAGATGTTGGAAGTGCTAACAAGGCAGATTCGGGTAGCCATGTTGGAAACAAGGTTTTGCCCATAAGTGAGGCACCGTTGTCATCCTCAGCTGAAAGAAAAGACCAATGTGGTGATGATGCCACAGAAACTAAAGATCAAAACAAGAAAAAGCCAATGTCAAGAATGAAAGAGCTACTCAGATGGGCTGCTTCTTCCAAGTCAGAGAAAGGAGGGAAATTCAATGGAAGAAAGGTGAACTATTTTTAAATCTCTAAAATGACCCTTTTATTTTATTTTATTACTTTGATCAAAACACAACCTTAATCTCTGTTTCTCAGTTGAATTGATCTTGAAAATGTTGTCAGGTTTTAATGTTCAGAAGGCGTGGAAACCTGAAAGCAATTCCAGATGATGATCAAGGATGCACCGAGTCACCCAAGATCAGTTTCAGATGGGATGTGGAAAGCTGCTCCACCACTTCCTCTGTTTACTCAGCAATCTCAATAGCTTCCTCATCAAAAAATGGATTTAACCAAATTTCAACTTCCACTTTATCCATCCCTCCCGAACACACTGTCCACAATAAATCTGCCAGAAAAGGAAACTGGATCACAACAGACTCTGAATGTATGCCACATCTCTCTATACATATTTTCATTTTCTTCATTTTCATTCTAAGATCATAAGCTTCATCTTTATCTTCACCATATATTTTCTGTTTAATGAGCAGTTGTGGTGCTGGAACTGTGAAAGAATGAGGCTGAAGGGGATATTGCATGTGTGGTGAAGTGTTAGGTGGCAAACTACATCACAAGTTAATGCTCTAAAATGTGTCATGTTCATCATGGATTATTTTCTGAGATATTTCTAGAGATTTTATGTAACTTAACTAAAGATAGAGAGATCAAGAGGCATAAGGAAAAGAGAGTAATTAATCATCTGAATTTGCTAGATGGTGATCAAACAGATCAAATGCCCATGGCCATGACATGAGAATGTTTGCTGTCTGCATTATTAGGAGTATTAATTAATTACGTGTTGACTCAACTAATTAATGTAGATGGAACCACTTTTTCCTGTAAATCTCTTATAATCGCCATTGATCATTTTCTCAAGTTTATGCTATTAGTATACAAGTCATGTGTAACCAACATTAATGTTTTTTAATATATTCATATAACAAACATCTCTGTTAAATGCAAGAGCTCGAAAGTTGGTTTGTTGTAATTTTGAGATTAGCCATATATATTTCACAATATTGCTTTTCCCCTCCTAAAAAGAATACTTTTGTATTAAAAATTTAAATACAAGTTAAAAGTCACATTCGAAATTATAAATTATCATCAACTTTAATATAATATTAAAACTATTACTTTCAATAAAAAAAATTACGAGATTTCTGTATAGATGTTCACTTTTATCATCTCTACCTACATTGCTTTGTGTTGANTAATTAATTACGTGTTGACTCAACTAATTAATGTAGATGGAACCACTTTTTCCTGTAAATCTCTTATAATCGCCATTGATCATTTTCTCAAGTTTATGCTATTAGTATACAAGTCATGTGTAACCAACATTAATGTTTTTTAATATATTCATATAACAAACATCTCTGTTAAATGCAAGAGCTCGAAAGTTGGTTTGTTGTAATTTTGAGATTAGCCATATATATTTCACAATATTGCTTTTCCCCTCCTAAAAAGAATACTTTTGTATTAAAAATTTAAATACAAGTTAAAAGTCACATTCGAAATTATAAATTATCATCAACTTTAATATAATATTAAAACTATTACTTTCAATAAAAAAAATTACGAGATTTCTGTATAGATGTTCACTTTTATCATCTCTACCTACATTGCTTTGTGTTGATATATTGAATGACCATACACATACCCAAAAGTATTTTGGAATTAACACATGGACCATATATATTGCACCATTTGCTTTACCACTCCTTAAAAAAATGTACTTTTGTATTAAAAAAATTTAAAATATAAATTAAATATCACATCTTAAATAAAAATAATAAAATTTGAGTTTAATTTACATGAAAAATCGAAAACTTTTTCTCTTAAAACGGTGAATTATAAGTCTTATTTTTTCATAAGATGTTCACTTTTATGATATCTACTGAGACTTAACTCGTATTTAACTATAAATTTATGTAATATAATTAAAAGTATGTAAATGGAAGAAAAGATAAGAATTTAAAGAGAAGATATAAAAAAGTTGAAGGGAATGAAGTAGAAAATTCTGGATGGATGAAAACTTAAAAAGATATTCTTAGAAAAGCTTAGAAAAGTTTAGAATGTGTATAAGTTGATGAAGCCTATAAATAGCCACGTCCTATAGTCATGTGAGTGGTAGTGTATCCAATCCACCACCAACCTCTATCTAAGTGCCATGCAAGAAAAGTAACATTTATTCTAATTATGCTGTTCTCCTTAATTTTGGGTTCCACTATTTAATCATTTCATCTCTTTCTAAAATCCAATAATTGCTAATGTGATCGTTATGTAACATTGGACTCACTTCCATTCTTCCATTTTATTTAACGTTTTAATCACAAAATGTTGTCTCATTTTAACAACATACTATAGTACCACTGAAACACTAAATATTTTCTTATTATAATATCTCTAACCATTTATTTTAGAGTGAGAAAATCAGGAAAACTACAAAAGAGACCGAATATATTAGGAAATTACACGATTTTGAATAGGTAAAATAATAAAGTCTGAATATTAAGAACTAAAGAGATTAAAAGAAATTCAAAATCAAAATTGAATTAAATTAGAAACTAAAAGTTAAAGTTTGTTTTGATTCCATGATAAACGTGAAACAAAATAAGCGGGAAAGAGTCGCCAAGGCTTACAACGCCCTCGATATGAAAATAGGCCTTTGCTTCGTGCAACCATGCTTTCTATATTTAAGGTCCAAACACGTAAAATTTTTATTTTAAGTTTTTTGATAAAGGATTTTCATTTTTTTAGTATTAATATATTTTTATTAAATTAATTATAAGATATATTTCAATGTGAATAAAATTTAACTAAAATATTAAGTGAATGTCAATTTTTATTTGTATTCAAAATAATTTCTTTCAATAAATCATAATTTCATTTAAGAAAAAGAAATTGATTAATAATAAATCATAATTTCATTTAAGAAAAATAAATTCATTAGTAACTAATAAATTATAATTTCTATCCTTTTCTTTTCTCTATTCATGATTTTTTATTTATGAATTAGAAAACTTTGAATTTTTGTTAGACATAAATATTTGGTTTGACTTTTTATTTGCATAAGAATTTACAATCTGTATTGATAGACCTATTAAATAATTAAAAGATCTTTTTTCATATTTTGAGAAGTACATAAAAATTGGATTTGATAATCAAGGAATTCGCTTTTAAAATAGATACAAAGCCTAAGTTTCATGAAAAATATATTAGATTTGATGAAAATGTTGATAATGAAATTATAAAATCTGTTAAAGAATTATTTATAAATGATTACTTTGTATATTGTAAATAAAACAATTAGTAAATTTGAATAATTTAAAATATATTAAGATATTTTAAATTTTTATTTATTGTAAAAAAAATTAAATACATTTTTTGAAGAAAAATGTTTAAAATATAATAATTTGTTGAATTTTAGTGGATTGGATTTATTTTCAAATTTGAATTTCTTAAAGAAAATTATAGAATTGTGAAATGATAAATCAATTGATATTTTTAATTACATAAAAATAATAAATTATTTTTTAAATACATATATTTTTTTATAGAATAATGTTAACAATTTTGGTATTATGTTTTAGTCGGAATTTTTTTTTAAAACTAAAAAAATAATAAAAACTTAATAAAAATTTATTTAAGATGAAAAATGTATCAACAAAAACTAAACATATTAGCCTTATTAATGTCAGATAATTTTGTAGTTTAGTGACGATTTTAATTGTCACAATATTTATGATAGCATTAATTTAATATAACTCTCGAAATAATTTTAACTAAAATTATTAAAGTCGGTTTTAGTCATCTCGAAATTAATTTTAAAACTTTTGATCTAATATTTAGCTATGATTATAACCATCAGCAAAATCAGCAAAATCGTGACTCTTTAAAAAAAACATCAATATTTAGTGACGGTTATAATTGTCAACAAAATTATATTTTTTTAAAATAAAAATAAATATAGAAACCTAACCAATATACAACTAAAAGGAAAGAAATTTATATACAAGAAAAGTTATATTAAATTTGATAGTTTGGTGCGAGAGCTAGAGTCATGATTTCATATACTGTGAAGTAATAAAGCTCATGAATATTAAGTAGTAGAACCACAAAAATATTTTCAACATAAATTACTTCAATTGCTACCTGCACCCCAATACTTTGTTTTATTAAAATGTGCAACTTTGATAATTTATTTAAATGATGTTTTCTTCTACCTCACCCATTGAGTAAGAAAATATCTTAGTACGTTACTTTTACCTGCAAAAATGATATTTACTGTCAATTTTTTACCATGGAAAAACAAGAGTTCTTATTGATGGCCTGAAACTACAAATTTGGAGAAATTTGGAGGAATTGTAGATTTGTGAATGAGTAGTAATGTATTATTGCACATGGTCTGTAATAGACTAATTGAAACCCAATCTCATTACAGATTGAGAATAGATTATAAATGAACTTAATCACATGACAAATGAACCAAACAATATTTTGGACAAGGAATCTCTACATATACAGCTATTGCCACTTACTGATCAAGCTGAGACTTAACGTAAGTGATCTCCACCATCCATGTGGCTGGATTATATCCATCTTTAATCTTAGGAACTCTTGTGATTTCCCTTTGAATGGTTCATGCACAATCCATAAGATTACTGCCATCATACTGATTCAAGAGTTTACACATTATAACAACAAAGATTTACCTCAAAGTACTCAATAAGATTACGAGAATTCGGACCAAGAGGGCCACCATATATCACTTGTCCACCCTCAAAAGCAAATAAACAAGTAATTCAAGAGTGAGTGATTGTTATGCCTTCAAAACCATTACCCAAAATTTCAATTGTTTTTTATACCTTAACTTTATAAAACTCTTGTGAGATTTTACTGTTAAATAGATTCTGTTAGTTATAATTTAGATATTATTATAATTTATGTAGATTTGTGCACCTGTCATTGAAAAATTATAGGATCCTTGTATGTATTATATATAGTACTCTACTCTTTGAAATAATACATCAGAATTATTCTTTGAACCTTTTAATATGGTATCAGAGCCAAACACTGATATCCTCTATAATATAGGAATCAACGTTTCTTTTTTTCATTGAATATTTCTAATGGCTCCTTTCGATAAAAATCAATCGGAGAAACATGATTCTGGAACTTCTGCGACTTCCAAGAGTTATATTTCTACTGCTATCGGATTTGTGACCAAGTCAGGTATATCTAACTCTACCCTTAATCTTTCTGTTGTTACTAAGGGTAGTGATTGGATAATTGATTCAGGTGCTACTGATCATATGCCTTGTGATCCTTATATATTTACTAATTTTTCCTCTAATTGTTCTAAAACTGTTATTATTAATGGCAATGGGGTTTCATCTCCTATTGAAGGTATATGTACTATATCCCTCTCACCCTCCTTATCGATTCTTGATGTTTTATTTGTTCCTACATTAAACTGTAATCTTATTTTCGTCAGCAAGTTAACCAAATCACATTCGTGTGTTGTCTTGTTTTACCCAACCCATTGTCCTTTTCAAAACATCCATTCCAAGGAGAAGATTGTCAGTGGTAGAGAGAGTGAATGACTGTATCATCTTGAAAATGTCTCACAATAAACTCATAAAAGAGGGTTGGCTTGTCTTGTGAATGATCACATACAAGATAAAAACAAAAAGGAAATTTGGTTATGGCATAGACGGTTGGGACATCCCTCTTTTTGTTATTTAAAAAAATTATTTCCATCATTATTTTATAAATGTAATATTTCTGATTATTTTTCATAAAACTTGTGTTATGGAAAAAAAATCATCGTGTTGTGTTTCCTTTAAGAAATAACAAAACTGATTTTCCTTTTTCATTCATTCACATAAATGTTTGGGGCCCTGCCCCACAATCTACACATAATGGAAAATAATGATTTATCAGTTTTGTTGATGATTATACTCGGGTAACCTGGGTATATTTGCTTAAACATAAAAGCGATCTGTGTGATGTGGTTCATTCCTTCTACCATTTGATCGTTACACAATTTAACACATCTATTAAGGTCATTCGATCAAATAATGGAGGGAAATATTTTAAGAATGAATTAATAGAGTTCGAACTCTAAAGGCATCTTGCATCAAACTACATGTCCTTATTTACCACAACAAAATGGAGTGGCTGAGAGGAAAAATAGACATATATTAGAGGTGACAAGATCACTTTTGATAGATGGTAATGTCCCATCTCATTTATGGGGTGAGGTTGTGAGCTTTGTCGTTTATTTAATTAATCGAACCCCTTCTAGTGTGTTTAACTTTCGAAGGCCTTTCGATGTGTTGTCTGATAATTGTATCCTTCCTCCCATAGTTTATTTACCACCTCATATTTTTGGATGTTATATATGTTCACTTACACCCACATCAATGTATAAAGCTTGAAGAACGAGCGATCAAATGTGTTTTTGTTGGGTATGGATCAACTCTAAAAGGTTATCATGCTTACCATCCACCATCAAAGAAATTTTATATTTCTATGGATGTGACATTTAATGAGCGTGAATTTTTTTATGTTTATTCTCCACTTCAGGGAGGCAAGGAAAGTGAAGTGCATAATCATGATGTTAGTATGTTTGATATCTCAGATATAAAATTATATTGTGAAGATAAATTATCATGTGAGGATCATTCTGCAGGAAGTGAGCCAATCCTAAATATGGACACTTCTTTTCTGGATAATACAATTTCTTCTGATCATAACCTATTGGCTCAATCTTCTCCACAGGTTCAGCTTGACTCTTCAGAGGTACCTTTTGATCCTATCTCTGATAATACTAATTTAGATGAAATTGATTCTTATCTGCCTAAGACCACCAGCACACCAAATACTGAGTCTATTACTGTTCAGTATAATTTTCTACCTCGTTCAACCCATGGTCAACCTCCAGCTAAATGTGAACCAGACTTCCAAGCCAAAGTTAAATATCCCTTAGTAAATATGTGTCATCTCACAAGTTATCCCAATCATATGCATCATTTGTATCTCAATTATCTTCAATTTCTATTCCTAGTAATATACAAGAAGCTTTGGCAGATCCTAGATGGACCAAAGTAATGGTTGAGGAGATGACAACTTTAAAAAAAACACAACACTTGGGATCTTGTGTCCTTCTCAAGAGGGAAGAAAATTGTGGGCTACAAATGGGTATTTACAATTAAGCATAAAGCTAATGGAACTATTGAGAAGTATAAAGCACGACTTGTGGCTAAAGGTTACACTCAGTGTTATGGTGTAGATTACCAAGAGACGTTCGCACTGGTAGTCAAGCTCAACACTGTGAGAATACTTCTCTCGATGGCTACAAACCAAGATTGGCCTCTTCTACAATTTGATGTGAAAAATGCTTTCCTACATGGAGAAGTTTCAGAAGAAATTTATATGCATTCTCCACTAGGCATGACAGATTCAATTGGAATGAAGGTTTGCAAATTAAAGAAGGCTCTATATGGATTAATTCAGCAAAATCATAAACTCTTTCAATGCTCAAATTCAGCAAGCATAGATACAGGAAGATACCAAAAACTGATAGGAAAATTAATTTATTTGTCTCATACATGTCCAGATATCCATGCACCAACTTGAGTGGGGGTGTTAAGATATGTCAAATATTCTATTAATGGATATTAGACTGTCAAATATTGTTAGTTATAATTTAGATATTATTATAATTTGTGTAGATTTGTGCACCTATCATTCCTTTAATAGATGAGGAATTATAGTGTCCTTGTATGTATATATATGGTATTCTACTCTTTGAAATAATACATCAGAATTATTCTTTGAACCTTTTAATAGGCTCATCAAAATTTTCAAATATATTCTTGTTTAGTTGATTAATTGTGTAGAGAACAGTTCAAACATTATCCATTGTATTTCTGACCGTACACATTATAATTTTTGCAACTCTAGAATCTAGACCAGTGGCTGGTGTTGACAAAAGGATATTAAAAGACTATAGTTTAGTATGTTTGGAAATTAAGCTTTTGTAATAAGTCTTATCATGAACAAATTGTGTATTGGACTTAGTTTAGAGAGTTAGAAAGAAACACTACACAAAATCACTCAAGAAAGTTTTAAGAGTTTAAAAAATGCTCTATGATAATTGATTAACTATAATGGTAATTTATTCAAATGAATTCAAATATTTTGCAAAAGTCTATATGATAATCGATTATTACTTTTAGTAATCGATTATCCCATAGAGAAAACAATTTTTAGAAAAGTCTTTGTGATAATCGATTATCACCTTCTTGTAATCATTATCGCATTAAGATTTTTTTTTTTAAGTTTATGCGATAATCGATTATCACTTGAAATAATCAATTATCAGTGGTATTATCAGTGGTAGTTATGACCTAACTCTTGAGTTTCTCTTTATCCAATTTTTCAAAAGTAAAAATTGTTCATCCTTTGTGTAACTCAAAAGAGATGTGTCATTCCTTGTGTGATTCAAGGAAGGTGCTACTGATCTCTTATGTCTCCAAGAGATGTGTTTTCTAAACCTAAATTATCTTTTCTGTGATTGCAAGTTGTGGTTTATTTTCAATGATTGGTTAATCCCTCTTTAGAGAGATTAACAACTGGATGTAGGGTCTTTTTTATCCAAACTAGTACAAAATTACTTGTGCAAATCTCTTTTTCGCTATACTCTTTATTTTTCTTGTTATTGTTTAAAAGGAATCAAATTTAATTGTAAAGACAATTTATAAAAAAAGGAAATTTTTTTAAAAGCATAGTTTTATTATAGAAACCAATTCATCCCCTTTTATTTTTTGTCCAAACGCAATTATTCTATTGCACGATTCTAACAATTGGTTCATCCATAAAAATAATGGAAGGATTTGCAACCAATTTTAAAACAATGGTGAGCCTCTTTCTCTACTTTGTTGTCTTAATCGTTGTGGGCATTGCAGTAACCGTTGTTGGCGTTGTCGTAGTCATTGTAGGCATCGACAGTGATAGGAATGGAGATGACGTAGGCAATGAGTTAACCTTGGTCAAATATTTTGTCATAAGAGATTAAGCCAATGTTAGGTAAAGCCAGGAAGCGACGGTGGAGAAGTCCCTGGTGATCCGATGGGTTGAGCTTTGCCTTGAAACCGCTGATGATTTAAATTAGGGTTGATAAGAAGTTGAAAATTCAAAAAGAAAATCAAATTTGAAGAGTAAAATAAATTACGGGAAGACAAAATCAACTTACAAAGAAGAGAAAAAATACTTACAAAAAGTAAATTTCATAAGGAGAAGAAAATATGAATGACTTCCATGGGAGAGAGGATGACTTCCACGAAAAATCAAAGATACTTTACAATAGAAGAGAACATGGCTACAATAATAAAACACGCGAATGAACTTCTCTAAGTGCGAAATACCACTTATTATATGAATAATGATATATTGACTCTATTTTTTGACAACCTTTTAACTCTGACACGTGTTAAAAGGTAAATTGTCCAAATAATTACATTTTTGAATTAATTTTATGCTAACATGGAAATGAAAATTTAGATAACAAAATAATGGTGCGCTGGTTTCAAAATTTGGACTTTTCATTCTTCTCTCGCGAAACCTAGAATTTTGGGGGTTCCATTCACTAGTGCAGCGAGGGGCTTTTACCGCGGTTATTTTTCACTATACGTCGCGGTTTACGAACCGCGGCATATTCAGCCGCGGTAGTAAGTCAGAGACTTTAGGCCGCGGTTATGACCGCGGTATATAGGTTGCGGAATATGCCGCGGTTGTCCAAAGAACCGCTGCCTAAATCCTTTTTTTTAAAAAAAAATTTTGTCCACTATATGCCGCGGTTGGGGTTACAACCGCGGCATATTCCCCTGCAGTTTTTTAAAATTGCAGGTCTGTTTTTGTGATATCCACTACCACAAAAACAGACCTGCATATAGTAGTGTCTTGAATCTCTGCAAAAGACAATTCATATTAATTAGTGTATATGAATTCAACATTTGGGAAAAAATCAAAATTTGTTAAAGTTATCAAAATTTGTTAAAGTTACCACTAATGAAGAAATCATGTTAAGAATGCAAAAGGGCATAAATACCTGGAATAGGGGCGACGAAAAAGCTTGGTGCAACAAAGGGGAATGGCAGCGGAGAGGAATGACAGGCGTTTCAAACGATTTCGATCGGCTAAAACTATTTTTTATCGTCAAAAATGGGAAATGACCGAACAATTTTGAGTTTAAACGGTGATGAAACGAGGGAACTGAGATGGGTGGTCGGCGGGAGAAGAAAACTCGAAGTTGTTGAGCGTCTGCGCGAACAAGACGATACTGTTCCAAAGTTTTATTTTTTAACTCTGACTGGGGAATCTACCGCGGTTCACTACTTAACCGCGGTATAAGATGGCACTTTTGAAATTATTTTTAAACTATATGCCGCGGTTCGGCGGCAACCGCGGTATAAGATGACATTTTTGAAATTATTTTTAAACTATATGCCGCGGTTCGGCGGCAACCGCGGTATAAGATGGCATTTTTGAAATTATTTTTAAACTATATGCCGCGGTTCGGAGGGCAACCGCGGTATATTCCTCTAAATATTTCAAATTCATTTTAAATTTATTTTAGGTAGGAGAATAGGTTGCGGTTACTCTCAGAACCGCGGCATATACCCCTGTAACTTCTGAAATTCTCTGACTCAGTCAGCCCTTGCAATAAATTGGCAGGGGTATATGCCGCGGTTTTCCAGAGAAACGCGGCATATAGGCTGTTATTTAATTTTTTTTTCAGACGTGGCGTCAAAGGGGATGGTTGACTGGCGTATATGCCGCGGTTCCCCTCTGAACCGCGGCATATTCCTTCGATTTATTTACAAAACTGCCACCGCGCACCATTATGCTGCGGTTTCTAGTGAACCGTGGCATAATGTGCGCTGTAAAAACCCAATTTTTTACTAGTGATTCCTCATCTCATGCGATTCACAGCAAGAGCCAACTCTCTCCACACGTCCTATTGTTTGTTTCATTCCCTTAGAGTCCGAGATCAACCCTGATGAACCACTATGCTTTTTCTTGGCTTCTTCCGATTCCTCTTTTTGCTTTCATTTTCGATTTTGAAATGAAATTTGTTTCAGTTGTAGCTAAGTACAAGTTGGTGTTGTTGGGTGACCAATCGGTGGAAAAAACCAACATCATCATTCACATCATGTACGATAAATTCGAGAACACCAACGAGGTTTGTCCCTAAACCCTTATATTCAATCCAAAACCACATAAAAAGCTCCTTACTTAGTTCGTCAAGGGTAAATCCACTTCTAAATCCTTACTATCATTTGATTTTTTGTGTTTTAATGTGTCAATACCAAATTTCGTCCGGATTGTTTTTTTGGCTTTTACTGTAGTTTGTGTTCCTATTTTTATTTCTATTTTTTTTGTGGTCCTATGTGGGAGGGCGAGGTTGGGGGAGGGGTGGACTGGAGTGTGCGGTGCGAGCCCGTGTAGTTTTAGGATTATTAGGTATGATTGTGGTAGGGATGATTTATGTAGGGATGTTCCTAGATTAGTGTGAGCTTGGGGATCGGTTAGTTTTATCTCACCTTACTTATTCTTTTTTTTCTTTTTATTTTAGTGTTATTATTTTTTTTTTATTATTATTTTGTAGTTTTATCCATTATATTCTATTTGTTTAATATTATAAAAAATAAATAAATAAAAAATAAAAATAAAAAGAAGAAAAAGGTATTTTTGTCTTTTAGTAAGATGAAAAAAAAAAAAAAGGAGAAAAGAAATGTTTGGGAGTTAGGAGACAGGGTACGGGGTGTGCGTGTTGGAAGGGAAGAGCAGAAAACCGTGGCTGCAGAGTGGCGGGGTGGGGGGCAGAAACGTTTTGGTTTTACGTACGAAATTGGGTACGGAGCGATTTGGGGGGGGGACACGAGAGAGAATTGCAAAAGCACAGAGAGAATTGCAAAAGCACAGAGAGAGTAGAGAGAAAAGGAGAATTCTTTTGGTTTTGGGACAGAAAAGCAAGGAGCAAAATTACACACAGCGGGGGTTGTTTGGGGGCATCCATCATCTTCGATCATTGGTGAGGACTGCTGGGGGACCTTCACCATTGGCACCTGAAAGAAGAACAAGAGACATTATTTACAGCAAAAGAGAAGGGAGGAGAAGTCAGCCACTCAAGAGAGAAGGGGATTTTCCTGGAGATCTTCACTACCAGCACCAACTTCAATCGCAGTTGCAGCAGCTACTAGAGACGCCAAGCAATAGCATAGGAGCTCCAAAGAGGTAAGCAACTACTTCACTCGTTCATATTGTCATGTATGATGGAATGAACATGAAAGCTTTTATGGTTGTTTTGCCTTTTTATATTTGTTATTGCGTTTTTACGCTTGTATTGCTCTGTTTAAGATTGGTCCTGTATCTGAACCTTCACCATCGTCTCCGGCTACTATAGTAACCAACACCCTTTCAGCACCTTTTCTTCCACTCCCAATTTTCACCCTTCAAGTTTCCCTTCATTTCCAATCAACACAACACTTATCCCACAGCCAAAAAACCTATGATCTCATCCTTATAACCACGGGGGCAGGCGGGCACCTAACATCTTCATCCTTATACCACCTCCAGCATCATCATCTCTAACACTACTACCAACACCCCACGGCCAACAACCATCATTTTCACCCTTACCATTCTTCGTTTTCAAACCTCATCTCCATCTTCAACCATAATCCACTCCCAACGTCCCTTTTCTTCCTCTCACCACTTTCATCTCCAGCAACATTCCAGCATCACTCACTCTCATCTCCCAACATTCTCCGACGCCACCTCCAACAAGCATAAACCAACCAACACATAAGGCAGAAACAAATCCAGCATTCACCCCCTCACATTCAGATGTACACAACACACACTCGTAATTTTCAAATTAATCAGTAAATCAATAAAAAACGATAAAAATTAGGGGAAGAAGAGAGGGAAATGTGGTTTTGCGGGGATGGGATGATTAGCAGTCGGGAAAGCCCTCGAAGGAGAGGGAGGGGAAGTGACACTGGTGGCGCGTGTGAAGAAGCGCGCTCAGCTAGAGGCGACGGTGGCCGGCTCTGGCAGAGGGCGGCGGCAGGAGGTGCCCAAGGTGAAAAGCCTCAACCCTAGGCTAGTGCGAGAGAGAGAGGGAGAGATCGGGGTGGTCACCGGCAACGACCTTGACGGCGACGCCCTGGCTCGTGGCTTGCGGCGGCCAACTTCGGTGGAGGTGGGTAGCGGCGTCGACGTTGCAATGCGTGGAGGAGCAACTCCTTTTGGTCAGAGAGAAGGAGACATTGGTCTCATGTGAGAGAAACGGCGTGAGTGAGTGAATGAGATGGGAAGGCAGAACCCCTAGGGGAATTCTAGGTAGAAATCACCGGGTGGCCAAGCCCATAATGAACGCACGTTTTTCGGCCTTTTCTTCGAACGCTCGTCATCTACCCTCCTGTACTCACGTACGTTCACAATCTCCCCAACGAACGCTCGTCCACAACGAGCGCTCGTCTTTCAGCCTCGTTTCCAGCGTCCGTTCACCATTCCCCAACGAGCGCTCGTGCCTTCAGCCTCGTTTTCCCAAGTGTCCGCTCGTCCCCCAACGAGCGCGTGTCCTTCAGCCTCGGTTTCTCAACGTACGTTCGTCAACTTTCCCCAACGAGCGCTCGTGATACTGATCCCCCCAAGCTCGTTCCTCCTCATTCTAACGAACGTTGTTAATCCACCCAACGAACGCTCGTTCTTTCTCTCCACTTTCAACGAGCGTCCGTTAAATTCCCCCCAACGCTCGTTCCTCTCATTCTCAACGAACGTTCGTTAATCCACCCAACGAACGCTCGTTCTTCCACCACTTTCAACGAGCGTCCGTAATTTAAATTCCCCCAACGCTCGTCCTCCTCATTCTCAACGAACGTTCGTTAATCCACAAAACGAACGCTCGTTCTTTCTCCCCACTTCAACGAGCGTCCGTTAAATTCCCCCAACGCTCGTTCTCTCATTCTCAACGAACCGTTCGTTAATCCACAAACGAACGCTCGTTCTTTTCCCCACTTTCAACGAACGTCCGTTAAATCCTAACGCTCGTTCCTCTATTCTCAACGAACGTTCGTTAATCCACCAACGAACGCCGTTCTTTCTCCCCACTTTCAACGAGCGTCCGTTTTAAATTCCCCCCTAACGCTCGTTCCTCTCATTCTCAACGAACGTTCGTTAATCCACCCAACGAACGATCGTTCTTTCTCCCACTTTAACGAGCGTCCGTTTAATTCCCCCAACGTCGTTCCTCCTCATTCTCAACGAACGTTCGTTTATCCACCAACAGAACGCTCGATCTTTCTCCTCATTCTCAACGAGCGTCCGTTAATCCCCCCAACGCTCGTTCGTCCTCCTCATTCTCAACGAACGTTCGTTAATCCCCGAAACGATTGCTCGTTATTCACTTCTTCCCAAGTCGTTCATAATTCCCCCAACGCTCGTTATTTCACTTCATTCCAACGTCCGTTCATAATTCCCCCAACGTAGTTATTTCTCCTCATCATCAACGTCGTTTATTGATCACCCAACGCTCGTTATTTTTATTTGTTGTTTTTCTTTTTTATTTTATTCTATTTCATTTATTTGTTGTCTATTTATTTCATTTGTCTATTTATTTCTTTATTTTTATTTTATTTATTATTTTATTTTCTTCTATTCACTCATTCTACATATTTACTTATCCTAAAATATATATTTAATAATGTATATTACAATTATTTAAATAAAGGAATTTATCAAATACGTTTTAAGGTTTAGGTACATGTGTGATCGCACAGTATAGTCCTTGTGCTGAAAACCTTTTCTCTTTCTTAATAAAATACAAAAAAAATACGTTTTAAGGGTTTTGTAGGCACATGTGTGATCGCACGCATCGTCCTTGTGCTGAAAACCTTTTCTCTTTCTTAATTGAAATTACAAAAAAAATGTTTAAGGGTTTAGGCACATGTGTGATCGCACGCGATCGTCCTTGTGCTGAAAACCTTTTCTCTTTTTAATTGAAATACAAAAAAAGTTTTAAGGGTTTAGGCACATGGGTGATCGCACGCATAGTCCTTGTGCTAAAAACCTTTTCGCTTTTCTTAATTAAAATTACAAAAAATATATTTTAAGGTTGAGGCAATGTGTGATCGCACGCATCGTCCTTGTGCTAAAACCTTTTCTTTCTTCTTTTTAAATTACAAAAATATATTTTAAGGTTTTAAGCACATGTGTGATCGCATGCATCGTCCTTGTGCTAAAAACCTTTTCTCTTTCTAAAAAAAACAAAATTACAAAAAAGGTATAATCTTCAAAAAAACCCAAAGAACATCAACAATTTTAAGCAACAAACAATCTTCCTTCCAGAATCACGGGATCCTTGATTCTCCATCAGAGTGGAGATACGTTAGGAGCAAGGTAGCCCTTGTCAGGTTCACTTCCCAAAAATCCAAATTATCCGTAATCATTTTCATAAAACAAATCTTTCAATCAATTTCTCAAACAAATCTCTCAAACATTTCAAAAAAAGAACTACGTAACCCTGATTTCTATTTGAATGAGAATACGTAGGAGCAAGGTCAATCCTGTCGGGCCCAAAAAACTAAAAAAAATATGTTTTGTTTATTTTAGGGGATAGTTAAACATTTGAAAACACATCATATTCGTGCATAGTTAAAGGTACTGCTGTAGGGCAGGCGTTGTGGGGTGCTAACACTTCCCCACAGCGTAAAACGACTCCCGAACCAGAATCTGGTCTGGTAGACCATGCATTATCCTTTTTATGGTTTTTCCGTAGTTTCTCAGAATAAACTATGGTGGCGACTCCAAAATCTCTTTTTCCAAAACTCGCGTTTCTTTTTTTGATCGTCGTCCCGTCGCGATTCCGGTTGCGACATAATGTATAGTAGTAAAACTAATTCTAGGCTTTTAACTTGGTTCGATTCAAATTTATTCTTTCTTTTGAATTTGATTTACATTTCCTTATAGTTTATTTTTATCTAGTTTGTTTTGAAAGACTCTTTTTTTAATTCATCTACAAGTTGTTTCTTTTGTGCAAGAGTTTTCTCTTTCTCCTATTTAGAGGCATTTAGCTCTTTTCTCATATTACTAACATTTTGTTGTAGCAACTTCACATTGTCATTGGATGAAGTTACTTCCTCTATTAAAGAATTGTTTTCTACAAAAATTTCTCTACTTTGTTTACATAAACTCCTATGTGTGTTATACATTTTAGATGAATACGAAAGGAATTCATAGTATGCATGAATAATTGAGTGTAGGTATGACAAATCTACCTCGTCATTAGAGTCATCTGATGTGCTCTCAACGTTTCCTGTCACAAGGCATACTTTTGCATCTTCAGCCTCGTTAGATGTGTCCAGGTCCTCCAAGTGCTCATCACCATCTTCTTCTTTTCATTTTTGGGCCTTACTAACTTCTTTTTCATCTTTTCGATCTTGGGACATTGTAATATGAAATGTCTAGGTTTGCTGCACTCATAGTAGACAGTTGATTCCTTCAGTCGTCTTGCTTTTAACTTTTTATTTGAGCTAGATATGAAGCGTTTGCCCTTGAACATCGTGCCTATTTTTCTCCTTTGCGTAGAATGAAACTTTCTCGATACTTTGTTTTCGTTCATCGAGTCTTCTTCATCGTTGGACTCCTCGAAGGATTCATCAGCTTTGAGATATTTGGTGGGGGTTCTCTTAACGGATTTGAGCAGAATACTCTTCTCCTTTTTTATAGAACCATCTTGTAGGATTTCGAGCTCATGTACTTTTAGAATCCCAACCAGTTCTTTTAGACTTATTTCGTTAAGATTCTTTGACGTTGTGAGAGTTGTGACGTGGTCTCCATTGTTTGGGAAGACTTTGTACAATTTTATCAATGTGATAGAAGTTGTCATATAATAACTTCCCCAAGGATTTGAGCTTATTTAGGATCGTTTTGAATCTGCTGAACATGCTCTTGATATTTTTGTTTTCCAGCATTGTAAATAGTATGTACTGTCTAGTCAACAAGCTCAACTTGTTTCTTTTAACTTCATTCGATCCTGCGCAGGTGATAACCAAGGTATCCCACACTTCTTTTGCTACTTAGTAAGTGTGAACCTTTCTATATTCTTCTTCGGAGACACATCTGAGAGTTGCGAGCTTTGGAATTTAACTAGTAGTGTTTCCTCTACTTGTCATCCACTTCTTCTTGAGAGTGGCTCTCATTCTTCATCAATGGGTATGCAATTTCCATTCTTTACAACGTCCCACATGTCAATTTGACATGATTCAAATAATGAAATCATTCTTTGCTTCCAATAATCAAACTTCTCATCCTTGAATAGGGGATGACGGTTGATAGTGTACCGTTTGTTTTCCATTCCTCAAGATTGTTTCCTTCGAGTCTTGCTAAGAACTAACCCTGCGACGTTATCTCTAATACCAACTGAAGTACTTGAAAACACTAGAAGGGGGTTGAATAATGTTAATGAAAAACTTTTTCGTGGCTTTTCTCATATAACACTTTCGTCGAGTACAAGATTTTCAAGTAAGTTGTTAAACTCTCAACCTTATGATTAGTTTCAAACAATAAAATTTTTTCAAGTGTTGTTCAGAATATTCGTTGTAGTGTTTGTAAATATTTTATCTGTAATAAATAATCGTTTAGTATAGGAAGCTCTTATATTTAAAACAAAAATGCAACTGCAGGTTTTATACGAGAAGCATTGAGAGAGAATTTAAACAGTAAATGCACATATATTTTTATAGTGGTTCACTCCAACTGAGCTACATCCAGTTTCCTCTAACCTTAGAGGGTTCCACTATAATCTTCAACAAGATTACAGTTGAGTATTCTCACTAGGTATCCCTAGACAATATTGATATCACTTTGATACACTGCCTAGTTGAGTTTCACCCACTCTTGGTATCCCTAGATGCTCCTGGTATCACCCTTGATACATTGTGTAGTTGAGTTTCACCCGCACCTGGTTTCCATTAGACAATCCTGGTATCAACCTGATACATTGCCTAGTAATCCTTAACTCGCTTGGGTTAAACGACAAGTATTTTAATTCACTTCAGAATTTGCAATCCACTAATTGCTTTTAAGTCGTTAAACTATTACTCTCACAGAGACGATATATGTTCAATACAATAAAGTCTACCAACTCGATGATTGTTTCTCTATTTTCTTTCTACTTACAAATCATAAGGTAATATTGCAATGATGCTTGAGAGTGTTTCTTGACTCTTTTTTTTCTCTTCTCAGATATTCTCTTTGAGCTTGAGCTTCTCTATGCTTTTCTCTAAGCGATATATTTCTTCTCTTTGTAGGATGATATTTTTGTTGTAAGTTATCCTCTTGATTCTTTCTTTTAATCATCTTCTATTTAAAGGCTCTTCAAAAGATATCCATTAGACTAAATTCTTGCCTTGAATCTCGTGTCTTCTCTTTCTTGTTGTGTGAAACAACCGTTGGTTAAAGTCAACTTGTCAGAGTAGACTTGTTTTTTCAGTACTATGTTTCTAGCACAACTTTTGATGGAGAGAACGTTCTGTAAATGTCTTCTTTGTATCTAACGTCCACTTTTGATATATTTCGAAGAGAAGGTGGATGCATGTAGTAGGTTATCTGCATAAAATATAGTAGATGTGCATGCAGCAGATGTGCCTTTTCTCTTATCACTTTTATAGTCTTTGAACATGGAGCATTTAATGACATTTAGTTCTTGTTCACAATAATAAAGCACTTTTTTACATTTTCTACTATTGAGGTAACGTTTTATCATTTAAGCTTTTCTCTAAGATACCAAGCATTAAATAAGAACTTCATTGTTGGACGAAGTGAAGGGGTTAACTCATGGTACCGCTTAGTCTGTTGTAAACACTTTTGATATTTTTCTTTCTTTAGCTAACGCGTTAGCAAGTTTTGTGTTCTACATGTTTTTGGAATATAAGTTAAGACACTTTAAGGATTTTACCAAAAATATTGTCTTGACACTTCAACATCCTCATCCATTTGAGAGTTTAACTGATTACCGTTTGGTATAGTATAACTTTCTCATTTAGCATAACTCTCATAAGCGCTTTGACTTGCAAGTCATTTGATGTTGCGTCTGGATGCCTTAACTTTGGTTGTTTTATTTTTCGTTTAGGCCTAAGTGTTTTCCTAAGGTTTTTCCTATGTTACTAAATGATTAGGGATTTTAAGCCTAACACTTACGTTTCTGCTTATCCTATTATTCTAGTTATAGCATCTTCAAATTCTCATTTCATTTAATATTATTTGGTTAAACTTCAAAATATATGAGAGTGTTTAGACATATAATTCTATCATTCTAGTCAAGATCCTATCACCTTGATTGATTTCTAAGTAAATGAATTATCATGCATAAAATTAATGATATCAATATGTTCAAAATATCATAATTCACACTTTACAAATATTTTAAATTTATTAAAACGATTTTTTAACTATTTATTTGGTCTTAGTCTTGTTAAGTGGCATACATAATGATGTTATGTTTAACGATTTTTTGAAGTTCACTTTTAATTGTTACTTTATTAGTAATGTTAAAATTCTTTAAATTGATTTAAAATGACAATAGAAAACAACTTTGTCGTTGACTTAAAAGATGAATATCAAAGAAGTTAAGTTTGGTCAATATCATAAGTAACTAAGTCCATGTGTAACTAATTCATAGGCACATGACACATCATAAGTAGATCTAAGTGTGTAATCACAACATCGGTTGTCAATCTCAATATGTCTTACCTGCATACTCTTCAATAATAATTTAAAGTACATATTGAGAAAAAATCATGTAGTCTTTCACATTTGTTTTCACGAACACATCCCAACAACATAAATGTCATCGGGAAATACATTGAAGCAAGGATAAAATACAATTTTCTTTAATGATTCAATGACGAAAAATATGTTTAACCTTTTATAGTGTCTTGTTTTAGAATGACAATCACAAATTCAAACTTAAATGTAACACAAATGGACATATTTAATTAAATTTTTTTGTGTACCAAATATCTATGCATATAAATTAAAATATTCATATATCATTTTTCACAATTTTTGTAAAAGTAGCCAAAATATATTAAGTAATTGATCCATTATGAAAGTTTCACTATGATCCCTTTAACTAATTATTTTGTTGTTGAACCACATGTCATAATATTGTCAACTTTTATATCATTCAGTATATCAACTTCGATGAATATTTTACTTCAAAATTGATTAATCATACAAAAAAAATATAATACAACAAAATTGCATTCTAAAACATGTAAATCAAAATTGTAAAGAAAACAACTAGATTATAAAATTCATGACACAATTAGTCAATAGAAAATTATCAAAATATATTTTGAATTGACAAATTTGAAAGTAATAAAAAATCACTTTAATATTAGATAACTATAAATACCTTACAAAGTATCTACCTAAAATTTGTCAATTTTCTTCTTAGATGGTCCATTCAGAGTTTTGACTTATGTTATATACCAATCTACTCAAATAATATGAATTAACACAATTTGAAAAATATAAAAATCAATGTCAAAATGTTCATAATAATGAAAATGTTTTGTGCAATACATAGTAACACTTACCAAACTAGCATCCTGGACATCTTTAGTTCTACAAAAACTTTTTGCCAACCATCGTCACCATGGTTACCATAAAAGAGAGGGAAAGTGTAATTATTTTGAGGGTATTGCACTGCCAATTGCCTTAGTAAAATTGCTTCATTACACTTTATTTAAAAATTATTTAAAATCATAATATCAGATTTCCCTACGTCGCATTGCAATTCCTTCATCCCCTCACCTCCATTGCCTCCATTTTCGAGAGCTGGTGCACAACTAGTGTTGCATGTCATTGGTTCCTCACGCCATAATCCTTCAAGGTTCTTGTACATGCAAGAGCATCACAACATTGCGAGAAGCATTACGCATTTTACAATCCCAAAGTTAATTTACATTCTACCATCTAGAATGTGATTTGTATTTTCGAATTTACTTTACAGATTGTATAATAACATTATAAATGGTACGATCTAAAGCGTAATTTACATTACGAATTGTTTTTTAACTTTGTATTACAGATATTATAATTTAGAATATAAATTTATATTATGAATTATATGCAAATTTACTATATAGATTGTATCTAAATTTGTATTACGGAATATATAATGTGAAATGAATTTGTAATGCAAATTTGTATTATAGATTCTACAAATTAAAATGTAAATCTATATTTTGGATAGAATGATTTGGAATGTGTTAAATTAGTTTTTTGAATTCTGTATTGTATAATATAAAATATTCTACAAATAATTTCAGCATGGGTATAACTAAAATTTTTAAAAGATATGGGTGCAGGAAGAAATTTCCTTAGAATATTTAGAAAGACAAGAAAAAAAAGATGATACATGATCTTTTCACGCACTCCTTAAAATTTTTAAAATGACCACTTTACCTTTTATTCAAGTAACTTTCGAATTATATATTCCAGAAACTTTCTGAAACAAACCTTTTTAAAACCTCAGGAACAAGGCTTTTAAGAGGGTGACTATTATTTTTTAAGCATAAGTTAAAGAAGTCAAACAATAAAGGGTCATTATCACAAATATACTTTTAAGAATAAGTGGAGAGATTTAAGAACATGTTTATGTAGATATCCTTATACATATTTATTAGAAAACAAAAATGAGAAGAAAACTATAAAATAAGATATATTCTATATAATTGTCAGTCATTAACAAAAAATTTATAGCCGCTGACTGATAAGATACAATCATACGAATAGTTAAAAAATAACTTTCATTAAAAACATTATCAGGGTTAATTAGTCATTTGTGTTTCTTAGTAAAGAGTTAAGATCAATTATCACTTAAGAAGAGAATTCAAATTAGAAGTACCATTTTACTCTTAAAGAGAAATTAAAAAGAAAATATGTTATATTTCAAATGAAAATATTAAATGTTTTTTTTAAATATACATATATAATTTTTTTTTGTTGGAAATAAACGAAGTGTAAAGAAATATCAAATTTGTTTCACGGTCTGAAGAGAACAAAGAAAAATATTTAGTGAAATGAAAGAGACTCATAAAAATAAAGAAATTGTGTAAAAAAGAAATTTGTTTGAGTTGTTTGATAGATAAGAGAAGCTAATTACACTACTTTTAAGTTATAGATATGTTCAAATTATTGATTGAGTGATTATACCATAATTGCATAAATTGCTTAATTGTGTGAGAAACATTACTTGTTGAATTGGGGGTTGGTTATGTTTTTAAATTGCATGATTTGATTTTATGATAAATTATGAAGTAAAGTACACAGTAATATTGCAATTATAATGACTTGGACTGAGTTTAACTACTAGAAATTTGAAATGTAGTATGTCTGTGGTGTGTCTGAAGTTGTTGAATTGAGTTTGGCATGGTTGGATATGCATAATTGCAGAATTTCATTTTTTGCAGTTATGCAGACTCGTTGAGTGAGGGATTGCATCGTTGGACAAAGTTAGGAAACCAATGACTTGATAGTCACTAGGTGAGGATATTCTCCCTAAGCAAATTTTGGGTGATTTAATCCCTTGAGTTCTAATGTTAGTGTCATTGGGATGAGACTTCTAGTCATTTGACGGCTATGTCTCAAGGCACTACTCGTTAAGCAAGTGGATTCTTTCACTAAACAGGATTAACAAATTTATGAATGATTGTTTGTAATGTTAACTTTATTTTTTAAAACACTTTTGTATAGTAGCTTACAATTTTTTCTGTTTTGTTTTGTTTTGTGTTGTTTTCTTCTTTTGCAAATGATCACCTTAATTGGTGTGAGCAGACGATGTAGGAGTTTATCCAACTCAGGGTCAAAAGAATGTAACTGTTTAGCTTTCATTTTAGAATATATTATGTGTAGACCTTTCGAAAAACTTGAGTTTCCTTTTGTACAATTTATGTATCTAACTTTACTCAGTTTATCTTATGTAAAATATTGTAATAGAGTAGTTATATGTTGATTATGCAAAATAATTATCAAATATATAATATATATTTTCTTAATTTTGCCCATTAATCTTTGTAATTTTAATCCTAAATTTTACTATAATTTTAAAGTTTTAATTATTCCTATTTTTCCTTTTAATTATTAATTCGGTAATATGTAACCTTTAAATATTTTAAACGTGAATGGTTAAAAATGGTGGCAACAACATATCCTAGAATTAAAAGTTTTAGTGCATGATTAAAAATTGAGGGATCAAAATTTTGAACAAAAATTTATTACCAAACATTATTGATAATTAAAAGTTAGAAAATTAAATTAAAAAAAATTGATTTTTTTAAATATATGAATCAAAATTATAATTAAACAAAAAGAAAATAATATATTTATCTTTCTACTTTAATTTTAATTTTATAGATATACTTTTAAAAAAAATTTAGAACGGAGAAGAGATGTCTCCTAATCGGGTTGCGAAAAAGATATTGAAAAATCTGACAAATGATTTTAAAAGTATTGTGATCACTATTGAAGAGAGAAAGGATTTGTCAACTCTCATAGTAGAGGGAGTTAGTTGAGTCATTAAAGGTTAACGAACTTAGGAAGAAAAAGAAAAAGAAAGAACATGACGATCAAGCACTACAAGCACAATTTGACTAGAATAAACTCAAAATACCGAGAGTCAAGGTTCTAAAGGCAGAGCACAAGGTGGACATGGCCGAAATGATAATGAAGTCGGCACAAATGAGACTAAACAACAAAATTGACATGGTCATTGTCGTGTAAGGGGGCTATGGAGGATGGTATAAGATAGGAGTGGAATGCTTCAAGTGTGGGAAGCATGTGAATTATACAAATGAGTACATATCAAGTAAATGCTTCAACTATGGTAAGCTTGGCAACATTGTAAAGTATTGCCAAGCTGAGACAAAGGATGAGATTAGTTTCCTTACTGAAGATGTGGACGAAGAGTGTTGAATATTGTGTATGGCAAAGAGCTTAAATGTCGACCTGTCGAGCGTGAGACTAGTTGTCGACTTTAGCTTGAGGTTTATGGTGAAGAACGGGTCAGATATCGAGTTGGATCTGGGTTCTATGATGATGTGGAGATTGCCTATCGAGCACAAGGACAACTCGTCAAGTTTGCATACTAGTGTAAAGAGCTTAGATGACCAATGGGCGTTGAAGAGCTTAGACCTAGTAATGGATGAAATGAGCTCGGTAAATGGTACGAAAAACATGGAGAAGGAAAACCTAGAGAAGAAACTTAAAAAAAAGATGAAGAGATTCAGCGAATAAAAAGACTTATGGATGAAGCTAATGAGATTATGAATAAATAAAGGGTTGAGCTTGAGGAGCTGAAGAAGGAGGCTATTAATAAGAAGGAAGAATCATCCAGTGTTCTTAAACCAAATGAAAATAGGAAATAAGAAGATGAAGATGTTGAGAAGAATCCAGGTGTGGGAAGGTCAGATACAAAGATAGAAAAAAATCTAATGAGTAAAATTTTAGACAAGATGAAAAAGTCGGCCAATGTTGTCGAGAGGTCAGTCAAGGTTGTTGACAATTCTCCTGAGTTTAGAAAGGAGTTGGTCAAGGCTACTAAGAAGTCAGGTAGAACAAAGAGCAATTCGACCAACATAAATAAAATGAAGAATCCAAATCTGGTTGAAAGAAGCAAACCTGATGTAGGATGATGCACATGAAAAACTGAATAAAGGATGGAAAATTGATGTTTGTGGGGAGTTTTGTTAGGATAAACTTAAATTTTAGGAGTTTATTAGTAATTTTATTTAAATTTTATTTTATTAATTTGGGTCTACTAATATTTAGTTTGATTTTGATAAAGATAAAATAGGGATGTGTAGTTTTGATTTTTCATTTATTTAGGTGCAATATTTTTTTATTCTTTTTATATAAGACAGAGATAGTTTAAGTAGTTGTTTTTATTTTGAGTCAGTTGATATTTTATTTTTAGTTTTTATTTTTGGTACTTGGCCCAAGATTCTATTTGAACCTATTTGAAGGGTGTCAAGGTTTAATGAAAATAACCACAGTTAATTGAAGAGTCCTGTCATAATGTGTTTGTCACATTTTTTAACATGATGATAAACATCTTTAATCAAGAAGTCGATCAACCCTTGATAAATCTCAAGAACTAACACAAAAACAATGAATAATACTCGTATTATTGAATCAATCAAACAATTCAATGTACAATGGGTTCTCTCAAGGAAGCATGATCCTTCCTCCACTGGACAATGTACCGGTACAATTCAAAGATACAGAATAATCCTCCTCTCCTTCTAACTAACTTCTATTTATACTCTCCCATTTCCTTCCAACTCACAACTAATTGATATCCTACTGTTTTCCGCCTTTCTTATTCTTTATCCTTCCCTCTGTTCTTTATTTTCTTTCATACACTTTTAACCTTCTAACAATACCCTCCTCCTCAACTACAACCTTGTCCTCAAGGTTGAGATCAGGGAATTGTTGCCTGTTATACATCTCAAGGTAGCACTGCATTCTAGGCTTTAGGTTGTTCTGAACAAAAACAACTCAGGTAGGTTTCTAAAATCTTATTCAATACCTCCGCCTAACCATTCGTTTCAGGATGGTATGTTGTGCTCATTTTGCACTGAGTCCCCTACATTCGAAATATCTCCTGCTAGAATATGCTGAGGAAAGTGGGATCCCTGTCACTCACTATGGACATAGGTATTCCATGCAATCACACCACCTCTTTCAAGAATATCTCAACTATCATCTTGGTTGTATATGGATGTTTTATGGGTATGAAATACCCATACTTATTCAACTGGTCCACCACTACCAGAATCGTTTCATATCCTTGAGATTTTTGTAGTTTAACCACATAATCCATACTTACTTCTTCCCATATAGCCTTGGGAATAGGTAAGGGTTGGAGGAGTCCTTGTGGAGATGAAGCCAAGTACTTATGTTGTTGGCATACTAAACAAGTAGTCATGTAATTTGTCACCATCTTCTTCATACCCACCCAAATAAAGAGCTTGGGCAATTCTTCTATGTTGAAAATAGAATGACTTAATTTCTCACACCAAGAAGGGGGTGAATTGGTGAAATATAAAAACAAAGTTATCTTTAAATCCTTTTCGCAGAGTTGATGCCTTTAAAAGCTTTCTTGAAATGCAAGGAAAAAGATTTGTTTATGCAGTGGAAATATAATCAATTTAATATAGTATGCAGTCGACTGGATAAAAGTGCAAGGATAGAAAGATCAAACACTGGGTTTTTATACTGGTTCGGCCAAGCCTACATCCAGTGTCCTTCTAAACCACAAGAAGTCAATGCACTATAATGATCAAGGTTTTTACAACAAGGTTTTTATAGCGACCACACGTCAAAAATATAAAACACCTTTCTAACCCTCTAATCAAAATATAGGCATATACAAAATATACTAGCAGAAAGAATCACCTCTCCTGCAGTGCAACCCTTTGAGTCACCCTCAAAGTCAAGAACGCAACACACTCTTCTTCCTGTAATCACAACAGGGAAACCACAAACCAATCTTTACAATATTTTAGCTTCTGATCTTTCAGTAACACCCAAATATGCAAATATGATCAGCCTTTTGTAAATGCAGTTAACTTGCTCTTCAAGAATCCACAAGTAGATGAACACCACGGTCACTTCTTGTTTCTTGGAGCTTTTCCTTTTCCCTGTAAGAATGCACTTTCTGCAAAATATCACAAAATTGTTAGAATCACAAAAGTTCTTACAAAGATCAAGTTTGCGTCAATTTATAGATTTTCACAATTCAGACGCATTTTAATCGAATTAGCTACTAATGCAATCGAATGTAACAATTCAGTCAAAGCAGTTGGCAGCAATTAATGCAGTTAATTGAATGTGCAATTAATGCAATCGATCCATAATAAATGCTTGGTCAACATATATAAAAATATAGTCGTTGTAACATTTAACACAAGCATTAACATAATTTCAAAACTGTAACAGACCTAGTCGAATGCAAGTTGCATATAATCGACTATGTAACACAATTAAATAGAGTTTTGAAAAAATTCTTCTTGGAAAATCCTCACAATACTTTGAACAAGTTTGTGCAAAGCCAAGAGTTTTAATCGACTTACTTCATAATGAAGTCGACTTAAAACTGTTGTTTTGCCACACAATTAAAAGTTCAGCATAAGTGCTTGTGGTTTTCTTTCTATAAAACATCAGACATGCATTCACCAATAAAATCAATTATATAGCACAGTGAATGCAATTTATCAACACAATCATGTTCTCCATGCTTTAAACAGATTTATACATTGATTAAAACATGTAGCATGTAAGCAATAGAACATGTAACACATAAACATCACATGTGTTATTAATTATGTTGTCATCATAAAAAACTATAAGCTTTGAGATTTTTGGTTCAGCTAAACCAGTGGTCTTCCTATCAACAATCTCAACATTCTATATGTAATGTCCCCTTGTCGATTTATTGTGAAACTCTGCCAAGATCTTCGGTATCCACCCTTACTTGGTTAAATGAACCAACCTCCCCTTGTAATGCAGTCAACCATTCTCTAATGTGTAAGCAAGGTGTGAGTTGGGATCAACTTCCACTTCCTCTATAATTTTCTTTAAGCCTCATCTCGCTCCACTTCCTCCGCCACCTCTTGAAAATCTGGTCAATAGGGTCTGATTTTCAACTAGAGAGTCTTCTCTCCCTTTTCCCCTTTCTCTCCTTTTCTTGACAGTTCATCTACTACACGATTACAGGCCCCTGTCCTATAATAGATGTTGAACTCATACCTCATTAATTTGGCCAGCCAATTCTGTTGATTTTGTGTGGTTATACGCTACTCCAACAAGTACTTCAACCTTTTCTGATTCGTAGAAACACTGAACCATTTGTCCAACAGGTATGGACACCAATGTTGAATAGCCATCACCAATTTCATTAGCTCCTTCTCATAGACTGATTTCCCAAGTAAGGATTCAGACAAAGCCTTACTATAGTAAGCAATGGGTTTCTTACCCTACGACAACACATCCCCTAACTCCTTCACCAAAGCATCTCATCCTACTCGGAACGTTTGGGAAAAATATGCTAATGCCAAAACAGGGGTAGTGGTCACTGCCCTCTTGAGTGTCAGCATCGCCTCTACTCCCTCTAGTGACCATTCAAACTTTCTTTTCTTCAAGAGATTTGTGAGGGGCCTTGCTATCTTTCCAAAGTCCCAGATAAACCTCTTATAGTACCCTGTAAGTCCTAGAAAACCCCTCAATTCCTTAATGTTATTGGGTTAAGGCCACTCCATCATTGTCGTCATCTTCTCTTCGTCCATTTCGACTCCCCTTGCAAATATCATGTGCCCTAGATATCTAATTTGTTCTCTACCAAACTCAAACTTCTTCCGATTTATAAATAGTGTGTGATGAGTACCCCTAGCACCTGCCTAAGGTGTTGTTCATGCTCTCCCCAAGTCTTGTACACCAAAATATCATAAAAAAGCATCAATACACATTCCCTTAAGAAAGGTCGTAACACATAATTCATCATGTCCTGAAACATTGTAGGAGCATTAATGAGGCAAAGGGCATTACAAGAAACTCATAATGCCCTTAATGGGTCCTGAAAGCAGTATTGGGAATGTCCTCCTCCTTCATCCTTATTTGGTGGTACCCAGACTTGAGATCCACCTTGGAAAAAAACATTGTCCCTTGTAACTCATCTAGAAGCTCTTCAATCACAGGTATATGATATTTGTCAGGGATTGTGACCATGTTTAATACCCTATAATCCAAACAAAATCGCCAACTCCCATATTTCTTCTTAACCAAAATCACGGGGCTCGAATAAGGGTTGTTATTGGATCGTATGATACCCAGACTTAGCATTTCTTTCAATTGTTTCTCAATTCAGTCTTCATCAAATGAGGGTAACAATATGGCCTCACATTGATAGGTGTCGCGCCTTCTTTATGGATATTTGATGGTCTATTCTCCTAACATGAGGAAGCCCTTGAGGCTCCAGAAACACCCCTTTGAAGTCTTCCAATATTTGTTCCAAACTTTCCCCCTGCCCAATCGTCAACCTTTTTCCCCTGGGTTTGCTGCTGCCACTTCCGCTTGGCTAAGACTCCAAACTAAGGCCATAGTTTCAACCTTCGTCTCCTCCAGAAGTGCTTTAGGAGTAACCATCCTTCTCGTCACTGTGTGATCTCCCCTGATCATTATCTCTTTCTTTGTTGGCCCATACTTCATGGACATTTCCTTCCAATCCACCATGATTTCTCCTAAGGTTGCTAGCCACGCTACCCCCAAAATAATGTCCACACCTCCCAACTCAAAGAGATAAAAGTTCTCCTTAATCTCAGCCCCTTCCAAGTTTAGTGTAAGTCCCACACAGCACCCATGAGTCTCCTTTTGCTGACCATCACCCAAACACACCCAATATGGTGGTGTTTCCTCCTTCTCTAGGCCAGCTCCTCGACCAATCTGGCCAAGATGAAGTTATGGCTGGCTCCACTATCGATCACCAATATTCTCCTTCCTCGAATCCAACCTTCTCCCTCCTCGAATCCAACCTTGCATCTTCATGGTGTTGGATTGAGTCAATCCCCCTACAGAAAACACTAAAAAGTTCCATGCATCTCTCTTTCACTTCCTCTTTTTCTTCTCCTTCTCCTTCCTCGTCTTCTGCCCCTATAATAATCACCTTTAAAGTCCTCTCAATGCATTTGTGTCCAGGACTATAGGGCCCCCATAGTGAAAACAACGCCCTTCCTCCCTCCTCTTGATGTATTCTTGGTAAGGTAAGGTGCGCACCCCTCGATTCTATACTTCACCTCCTGTGATGCTACTCACTTTGGAGCGCGCGACATTTGATACTCCTTCCCTCTTTGGGACGTTTCCTCTTGTCGTGCCCCCATGGCCGTCCAAAACTCTACGATAAGTCTCCGTCCTCGAAACGGTGTCGGTGTTGACCGAGTATCGCCCTCATGTTTGCCCTCCTTTATGCGTCGTTCCGCCGTTATTTACCTGCCGCCATAACCCACCTTATTCCAAATTGCAAGCATTCTCCATCGCCGTTAAGAGATCACGAGGATCATGGCCTTACCCAACTGGTATCGCCACCTAGTAGAGACTAAGGCTCCCTTAACTTAGGAATTATGATGAATGTTCAATCGGTTTTGGGAAAATGGGTTTGGGAAAATCAGTTTTTTGTCGCGGGGATTGCAATTAAAGGTGGTGGCGACACTAGTACAAAAATCTCGTACAACGTCGAATATTTTGGGCTTTTAACGGCGAATTCGCGAATGACGTCATATCAGGAGACATTAAATTGACGTCGAATTTTGTCAATATACAACGTTAACTTAACGTCGAATTTTGTCAATATTCAATGTTAATCATTTTTTTATTTTTTTTAATTAATTGTGATCCTTTTTAACAACTCTATACGAGATCTGAAAAGTAGAAAAACAACAAATTTCAAGTTTTTGGTATTTTATAAAGCATGAACTTTGATCAACAACAATAACCAACAACAAACAAGTTCAATCAAACAATAACAAACAAGTTCAACCAAACAACAATGACAAACAAGTTCAACCAAACAACAATGACAAACAAGTTCAACCAAACAACAACAATAAACAAGTTAAAAAACAACAAACAAGTTCAACATATAAGTTCTTCAAAACGAAAACGAAAACGAAAACTGACCTTCAAAAGGTGGGTCGGAATAAAGTGTCGTCACCCGTAAGAGAGAAAACAGAATGCATCTATGAAGGACAAGAACACGAAAATAATCAATTAAAACAAACGAAAATCATACATAAAGTAGTTAATTAACATGGATTTGTATCAAATGAAAGAAAGATTACCTGTGATGGTCGTCAACTTCGTTCGAGAAAAGTTTAAGAAGAGAAGAGGGTTTCGCGCGCTAAGATAAAGTGAATGAATTTTCAATCTCTCGCTCAAATTTTTATTGAATTCACGAACATTTTAACGTCTAACGCTAGGACATTCGACGTTTTATATCCTTTTACGTCGAATTACAATTATAAATAACGTTTAATAATTGAGTTTATTTACAAAAATGGCACTGGTCATTTTTAACGTTGACTATTTAGTGGTTCGACGTTAAATGCGTGACGTTATACATTGTTTTTGCACTAATTAGAGAATCATTAGAGTCTAGAGTTTGACTTATGATGGATGAGGCTCATTAGAGAATCACTAGAGTCTAGAGCTTGAAGATGGAGGTTTATGTGTTAAAATCAAAGGTGTGGAGAAGAAGAAGCTCTGGTGGAGAGATTCACAAATATCAAACTTTCACTTAAATTCAATACATCACTTATCGACAAAGAACATTCATCGGTAATCACAACATTATCGACAAAAGTTACTGAGAAATAACCAATTTTCCTTTAACAGTGGTATTATCGATTAATATTTTTCTCTTTAAATTCACTTATAATTTTACTGATGGATATTTCTATCAATAACTCCAATAATAATATTCATCGCTAACTTTCATTGGTAATTTGTTTATTATTAACTACAAGAAATGTACTAATTACCGAAGGCTAAATACCGACGGCCTTTTGACCCTCGGTAATATCGATTTCCCGAAGGATTTACCGAAGGGCATGTGAGGTGGTGATTACCGAAGGATTGTGACCGTCTGTAATGGCGTAGTGATTTTACCGAAGGATTATGACCGTCGGTATAAGCATCGACTTAATGAAATGCGAATTTGGGATTTCCCTCTCTCATTCTCCAAAATTATTTTCGCGCAACTTCCCTCAAGTCTTCCTTTCTGCCTTTACCCCAACTTTCTTTCTTCGAGCTACTCCCTTTCTTCATTCTCCAATCCATTTGAGTCCGAGAAGGTCGTTTCTCCTTTGCTTCCAATCAACATTGGCTTCCTTCTTCGGTTGGTGGTGGTGAGGTGAGGCTTGGAGCTAGTTTGGTGGTCTGAGAAGGACGTTGGTGTTGCTACGAGAGGGTGGGTGATGCGTTTCTGTCATCTTCGTTAGGGGTTTATTCTACGGTTGAGGGGTTTTAGTTGACCAATTCTACGGTAGAGGCTTACTTGCTACCTTTTGTGCCGCTGTCGAGGAGGTTGTCTTCAAGGGAGGGTGTGGACAATCCCTACGGTGGAGGTTTTGTGTTGTGTGAGCGAGGTTGTCTAAAGCATCTTGGTGGAGGTTTTGTGTTGTGTTTCTTCCCCTGCCGTCAAGGTAAGTAGGTTTCTGATTGAACCTGAATGTGTTGAGTCCCTATTCTTCGTAACAGGGTGTTTGATGATTAATATTTGTTGGTGTTACGTTTTTCTAATGTAATTTGTCCATTATTATACAAGGTTTTAGGGTTTCGATCAGGGGCTGAGTCACAGAACGTGTGGAAGGTTCCAACACAGTAGGTTAAAGCTGGTTGCAAAAGGGTTGCACTCAAGTGTCCAACAGTTCATCATTTCCAGGTAGGTAAAGTTCATCATCTTGTATTTGCCATGTTCATTGTGTTGTGTTAATTGCCTTATGAACTGGGAGCGAATTATAATTGAATTTGGATTGTAAAGTTTGCAATTTGAGCAATTTGAGCATGTATGAATTGTCTATTTTGATTATAGCCTTGATGGGAAATAAATTGTGCAATTTGAGCATAGAAACTTATGTTGATGTTGTTTTAGTTTGTTGCTGATTGATCTATCTAAAAGACTATATAGCCTTGATGGGAATCAACCTTTTTTCCTAAACCTAAACTTAAAATAACTCACAAAACTGAATAACAGTACACAATGAGCATATAGTAGGAGAGGTTTATTGTTTGGTTACCTCTAAATCTGACTATGGACCTAAAAATTAAAGCACTTAAACTAGTAAGAGTAAACCATAAAAAATTGCACTAAGTTTAAAATTGAGTTAAAATTTCATTTGAACATGTTTCCATTCATCAAACTAAGTTGCTGAAGTGGTTAGTTATGATAATTAAACTTGTTTGAGTAAACCACTACTAAAACCTCAAAATGAGTACTAAAAATGTACTAGAATGGTCAAAATTTGCAAACTGCACTAAACTAGCCTAAGAAACTTCAAAGAAATTGTCCTAACAAGTTTAGAATGGTAAAACCTAGCTAATTAGAAACTCACACTACAAAAACAACCTAGAACTCAAAATATGACATCCTTGAACCTAAAACTAGTTACTAGAATAGGCTAAAAGTTGTCATAATGCATATCGTATTAAAGTACTAACCAAAACAGTTAATAAACTATCTACACAAGTTTTAAAACATAAAAGAAAGATAAAAATGAGGGCAAAATTCGAAAATACAAAGAAATACAAGATTTGACTATTGAGAACCTAAAATTGCACTACTTAAAACATAATAAGTGTATTAAATAGGTGACAATTTTGAAATTGACCTAAAGAAACCTAAGAATGTGTAATGTTCTTATCCTAACAAGTTTAAAGTACTTGAATAAAGCTAAGAAAGATGTCAATATTTGAGCCAAGTAGGTAAATCTCAATATTTGGCTACTTAAACCTAAAAAGTGTACTAAATAGGTAAGAAAATGGGAATTCACCTAAAGTAGCCTAAGAATTTGTAATCTTGTTATCCTAACACGTTTAAAGTACTTAAATGTAGCTAAGAAAGATGTCAAACTGGAACAAGTAGCTAAATCTCAAAATTTTGCTACTTGAAACCTAAAAAAGTGTATTAAATAAGTGAGAAAATGGGAATTGACCTAAAGTAACCTACCAACGTGTGTATTCTGCACATCCTAACAAGTTTAAAGTTGTTAAATGAAGCTAAGAAACATGTCAAAATAGATGAAGTAGCTAAATCTCAAAGTTTGCCTACTTGAAATCTAAAAGAGTAGATGAAGTAGTTCAAAATCACTACCCAAACCTCAAAACATAGCAAAAGCTACAATATCTAGCTATCAAGAACCTATAAGTACACTTAAAAACAACCACTATATATACGCTATACTACAAGGACTAAAAATTAATACCTAACTCATCTAAACAGTAAGCTCACCTTGTAAAAAATTTCTAAATTGTTAAAGCGTGCTACAAAAGATGGTAATGAGTACACTTACAAAAGCATTGTAAAATTTTACCTATAACAACCTATAAAAAGCATCCTAAGTACACTAAAATTAGAATTTCATTCAACCAGAAAAGTAAAATGCAATGCAGTTGTCTAAACAGGTTATAAATATTAAAAGAAATTCAAGAAACAACTCAAAAGTTTCCTCTCTACAAAAACTCAAAAATTCATTATTGAGAACCTAAAANATTTCATTTGAACATGTTTCCATTCATCAAACTAAGTTGCTGAAGTGGTTAGTTATGATAATTAAACTTGTTTGAGTAAACCACTACTAAAACCTCAAAATGAGTACTAAAAATGTACTAGAATGGTCAAAATTTGCAAACTGCACTAAACTAGCCTAAGAAACTTCAAAGAAATTGTCCTAACAAGTTTAGAATGGTAAAACCTAGCTAATTAGAAACTCACACTACAAAAACAACCTAGAACTCAAAATATGACACCCTAGAACCTAAAACTAGTTACTAGAATAGGCTAAAAGTTGTCATAATGCATATCGTATTAAAGTACTAACCAAAACAGTTAATAAACTATCTACACAAGTTTTAAAACATAAAAGAAAGATAAAAATGAGGGCACAATTCGAAAATACAAAGAAATACAAGATTTGACTATTGAGAACCTAAAATTGCACTACTTAAAACATAATAAGTGTATTAAATAGGTGACAATTTTGAAATTGACCTAAAGAAACCTAAGAATGTGTAATGTTCTTATCCTAACAAGTTTAAAGTACTTGAATAAAGCTAAGAAAGATGTCAATATTTGAGCCAAGTAGGTAAATCTCAATATTTGGCTACTTAAACCTAAAAAGTGTACTAAATAGGTAAGAAAATGGGAATTCACCTAAAGTAGCCTAAGAATTTGTAATCTTGTTATCCTAACACGTTTAAAGTACTTAAATGTAGCTAAGAAAGATGTCAAACTGGAACAAGTAGCTAAATCTCAAAATTTTGCTACTTGAAACCTAAAAAAGTGTATTAAATAAGTGAGAAAATGGGAATTGACCTAAAGTAACCTACCAACGTGTGTATTCTGCACATCCTAACAAGTTTAAAGTTGTTAAATGAAGCTAAGAAACATGTCAAAATAGATGAAGTAGCTAAATCTCAAAGTTTGCCTACTTGAAATCTAAAAGAGTAGATGAAGTAGTTCAAAATCACTACCCAAACCTCAAAACATAGCAAAAGCTACAATATCTAGCTATCAAGAACCTATAAGTACACTTAAAAACAACCACTATATATACGCTATACTACAAGGACTAAAAATTAATACCTAACTCATCTAAACAGTAAGCTCACCTTGTAAAAAATTTCTAAATTGTTAAAGCGTGCTACAAAAGATGGTAATGAGTACACTTACAAAAGCATTGTAAAATTTTACCTATAACAACCTATAAAAAGCATCCTAAGTACACTAAAATTAGAATTTCATTCAACCAGAAAAGTAAAATGCAATGCAGTTGTCTAAACAGGTTATAAATATTAAAAGAAATTCAAGAAACAACTCAAAAGTTTCCTCTCTACAAAAACTCAAAAATTCATTATTGAGAACCTAAAACTATGCTAAAACTAATCTGAAATCATGAAAACTTGGTCTTCATAGGTTGTAGAACAGAGTTGGGCTATTGCATCACATATTCTCTGCTATTTTGGTCTTGATGAGGCTAGACAATAAAGGAGGGGCAGTAGTAAGTGAAGATTATGGAATGTGTCAATGAGACTGTAGGTTTTATTTAGTGCTTGTTGAATGATATAACCTAAGTATTGTGTAATGCAAATTAAGTAAACAGGTTTGTATATGTGTAGCTATGATAAATGTTTGGTGAAACTGAATTAGAAACTCAAGAATCACAAAATGACTCTCACCAATCTTGACAGTAAAGGTAGTTTAAAATGGAGTGTGACATTAATACTTACGTTTTTAACCATAAATGATTATATTTATAAATAATATTCATTTGTATGTTTGCAACATTAGTCTATTTATTGAAATTCAATTAAATATTGAGAAATGGACATGATTAGTTGCTTACACATAAAACAATATAAAACATCTAGAGTAATTTTTCTTTCATCTCTCTTATATTATGTTAATTGTAAGTAATATTAGAAAGAGAGATTTGTGAACTAAGTTTTAGAAACGCTTGTGATGAATCATCTGTTATATAAAATTATCGTCCGAGTGTACATAAAAATTTCAAAAAGTTTAAATACATAAATCAACCTTTCATTTTGTATTTGGCCTATTTCATAGATATTTTTATTGTGACAAATCAATCAACTAGAATAAAATGGTGTTGATTGTAAAAAGTGTTTGTATTTTTTTCTACTTTAAATTTTGTTTATCTCCTTGTATTTTTAGTGTATTATGGATGTCAATCAACCCAATTATCAACATCATTACAATTTATCGTAAAAATAACCATCTCATCCTAAAAATATCTGAAATTATACATACACATTGTTTATCATGAATCCTGACACATGGTATAGGTCTTTGCAATCGACCCAAGACCATCTGACCAATAATAATTCTTAATGTCCACCATTTTTTATGTTTTCACCACCCGAAGTAACTCCATACATTTCTCCTTCATCCATTTTAAAGCTCACTTTGTCTAGTCCTAGTGAAGTTGAATCCCTAATCGCACTTAATACTGCCTAACATGATGGAATCAATGAGAATTTGTTAAAAAATCTAATCGTCGGAGTTGATAAATTATTAATCCAATAAACATACAATAATGATGCAAAGTATGACGTTTTCACAAGGAGGATAGTGGGTCAATTAAAATCTTAATGAAACACAGTTCATCTTGTGATTCAAACGTTTATCACATGTTATAAACGAACAACCAACAAAGGAACATTGGTTAGGTCGAGACAAATATAATGTATTTACACGTGAGATTTTCACTAAAGATTAAAAAGAGAAAAAAAATTAAATTTTAAATTGATAGTAAATGAAAGAACAATTAAAAGAATTAAATATATTTTTAATCTCTTAATTTTTAGTGAAAATTAAAATTAGTCTCTTAATATTAAAAGAAAATATATTCAACAATGTAAATAATTTAAATGTTATCTTAAAACATTTTGAAACATTAAATAAACCTAAATATTTAGTTAAAAAATTAAATACATATATTTCTAAAATTGAAAGACTAAATTAGACAAAAAAATTTTAAAAGAGACTATTTTCAATTTTTACTAAAAATTAAGGGATAAAAATATATTTAATCATAAATAACTAAAATGACTCTCAACATATATGGATAATTTGTTTTTTTTTTTATAAAAAAAACAAGGTTCCTTCTTGATAACATATATGGAAACAGATGCTTAACGTCTTCTAACCCAAAGAGACTCGTCAGAGTTGATGAAGATGATACATCATCATAAATATGACCTATAAGAAAAAAGACAACTAAGGAAAGAAACAAATGCAAGCATTGATTTGTCTGCTATAGAAAGAGCAATGAATGAAAAAAACTAAGTTGGAAGAATTTATTTAAGTTAAAGAATTTCAAAAAATGTGTTTCGAATATGAAATTCTCCTAAAGATAAATCCAACATGTCCTAAAAGAATGAAAGAGCATGAAAAATATTTTGACTATATTAGGTAGAAATAATTTAAATGTAATAGTCATTTGATTGTTACATGTTTATTTAATTTTATGTAATTGAAATTACTGTTAAATTAAAATATTATTATATTATATTTTCAATTAATCAGTTTTATAACTGAAAAATTTAATTTTTATTTATTTATTTTGGTTATGAAACTAGTCTTTGTAAAACTAGCTATTACAAAGCTAGTTAATATAAACTAATAGTAACAAAACTATTAATTTTGTAGTGTTATCTCACTGTCACATATTTTTGTAATATTCAATTATTTATACAAGTAAGTTTGAAAAGCATGGTTTCATACACAACTTTGAATTAAAGCATACATTAAAATTTTGAAAAAATTATTGATGAAGAAGTCATCATGTTAATATACTTAAGCACCAAGAATAAGTCAATAACTTTAGTAGTGACACTTGAAGAAGAAAGGTGGTACGTCAAAATCGTGAACAAGGTCATAATTGATTGTTCAATGATTATGTTTTAAAGGATTGTACGCAAACCTTTTCATTACAGGTTTCATATGCAAACAAATCTATTTCTAGAAATTGTATAAATTTTTGGCAATCATAACGATAATTCTAGAGGATAGATGCAACGCAAAGAAAAAGTATATCACCTTTGCAAAAAATAGCATGTCATTTTATTGTTTGGGTATTGGCTTATGACTTACCTACGTACTGAAGAATGTGGATTAATGTATTTAAATTGGTGAAAGCACAATATTAAAATCCTTACAATAATTTGTATCAAAAGAATTTAAAGATGACTATCAAAGAGGTCCAACAACAAACACACCAACTCACTACTAAAAATTAAAGAGACTTACTAATTTTCAAATATATTAGAATATGTGTTTATAATGAACAAATTTTTATGCAATTACATGGAACGAATTTATTATAGTGATTGTGCTAATTCAATATCATTCTTAAAACAATAACACGATAAAACTTATTATGAATAGATGAAAACTATATATTTGTGAAAAAATTTCAGTCAAGTAAAAAAAAATATTACTCATATAATAGCGCAGATAAGTAAACAAATTTAAAAGGATACTAGAATATTTCAATCTCAATTCAAAATTATTTGTTCTTAATGAAGTGTTGACTCGTGGACAAGTAACAAGTGGTTTGATTGTTTATTTTGTCAAAAAAATGACCTTTTTATGGTTGAGTGAGAGATCCACATATAAAAGATTTTTGGACGTTGAATAAGAAAGTTAAGATATTTTATAATAAAGATAAAAATGAGTATTTATAAAGTGAGTATTTTTTAAAAAATACTACTTATATTTATAGGATCAATATGAGTTGTGGACTTATGTTCTTATTAAAATAGTACTTACTTGGAGAATATAATAGCATTATAATAAACAATAAGAGAATGATAAATAATTACAAACATACCAAACTATCGAGATTTAGTTATAATATATAAATATGATCCAAATAAACATAACTTTGGATTGCTCTATAATGAAGAGGCTTAAAAGACTTTACTAGTCTATACTCTTTAATATGCCTATTGGACCATATAGGAATAATATTGAGTAAATATGATAAAACATGACACCTTATACTTAATCATTCTTAAATTCTTAGTTTTGTTATCTATATTTGTATTGTATGACTATTTGATCAACTACAACTCGTACATTTAACTACCAAATTGGTGACAAATCTTGAGTCTAGATAATTAACTAAACGCTCCGACGACAACTCATTAAGCCTAAACAATTATGTAACAAACCAAGTGATAATTCATCATACAAAATAAATAAACTCAAAAACTGATTAACTTAAGGTTAGAACATGATTATTCTTATTTGGGCCGTAATTAGGCCAACCTTAATAAAAAGTCCACTACAAAATCTACAAAATTTGTAAATAAATGTTTGTGGTAAGAAGGTAAATTACTTATTGATTACAACATTAAATGTTTTCTGTCTAAGTTGATCTAACTTTGCATCAGAATACCTTTTCCATATATATCCCCACATACACACATGGAAAACCCCTCTCATTGTACAAAACTTGAACATGGAACGACACGTCAAAGACTGAATAATTGAATTTTATCCCATACCTGAAACATTGTGTATTGTATGATCATCCGGTTAACTACAATCTTGTTGGTTACTGTCTCATTAATTACAGCCTGAACGGTCAACCATCAAATCAATAACAAATATCGAGTCTAGATGATCAACCAAACGTTCTAATAACAACTCACTAAGTCTAGACAATTTTTTAACAAACTAAGTGATAGTTCATTATATCAAACATCACCATAGTAAATCAATCCCAAAATTGTTTTGACTTAAGATTATAACAATTTAATTAAATTAATCTTAATAAAAATTCACAAAAAAATTTATAAATAAAAAGGTATGTTACAAATTAATTAATTAATTTCTTTTTTTTAAGTTAATCTAGTTTTGACACCAAAATTATCGGGTATCATCCAAACAATTTGAAACCAAAAAACACTTTGATCGCACATATAGACTTGAAACTACACATAAAATACTGAACAATTAACGTTGACCCACACTGGAAAAAACATTCTTTCAAAATTAATCAACAATTCGAATTACCACCAAATTTAAATATATTTAAAGAACCAGAAATGGAAATTTATTTTATAAAAGACATCTCGTGTCATATTTTTCACGTTATGCATGCTAAATAATTATATTATTTTGAAATTATCATATTATTATAAATTATAAATAAATAAATAAATTTTTTAAAATAAACTTAATTAACTATTCATAAATTTTCATTAATAAATATGATTTCGTATCACAATTAAATTTAAATCAAAATATTAAATGATGAACTGTTTAAATTTATTAAAAAAATTAATTTAAATATAAATTTTAAATTAATGGTATAATATAGTACATGTAAACTCGCATATTTCAACTCGAAAATTGGTCTAGTAAATGCTGTAATCAGATAATGTTGACACAGTGATTCTGTTGGAATCAGACCCAACTGCTTCTGTTAAAGACACGTGTGATCTCTGGTAAGAGAACTTGCAAGAAAGAAGCTTGAATTTTTTATAGAGTATCACACACTTCAACACGGCACCAATCATCTCTTCAACTCTTCAACCACTCACTATTAGTCTTCTCTTTTCTTCTTCCCTTTTCTGAATTGCAAAATCTGATGAAGATGAGATGACAGAATTCACAAACCTAAGTTCTGATCTCGTAGAGCTGATCCTGTCTCTGCTCCCAATCCCCACCCTCATCAGAGTCTCAACAGTGTGCAAGCTATGGCACTCCATCATCTCTTCCCCTTCCTTCTCCACACTCTCCAATCACTCCAACAAGCCATGGTTCTTCCTCCGTGGCATCCATAACATCTCCTCCAAGAACAACCAGACCTTTGCCTTTGACCCTTCCTCCAACAACTGGTTCCTCCTCCCCACCCCCCAACACCACCACCGACACCAACCCAACACCTCCTTTATTGGCACTAACTCCTTCTTCTTCATCACTGCCCCCAACTTCCTCTACACCCCTATCCTCCACCCCTCCTGGCACCTCACCCCTCCCCTCCACTTCCCCAGGATCAATCCCCTGTTGGGTGTCTTCCATGATGCTAAAGGTAGCAACTTTAGTCACCCCAAGTTCATTGTTGTTGGTGGGGTCAAGTTCATTGGGAACCTTGTTGACATAGAGGACCGTTTGGATGTGGAGATTTATGACCCTCTTCTGGGGAATTGGGACCTTGGGCCTCCTCTCCCTCCTGATTTCAGATCAGGAAACTCCTCCTCTTCCCTTTCGTCTGCCCTCTTCAAAGGGAAATTTTATGTCTTTGGGATATACTCTTGCTTTGTTTCGTCTTTTGACTTGCATCATAGGGTTTGGAGCGAGGTTCACACCCTTAGGCCTCATGGGGCTGTGTTCTCCTTCTTGGTTGCATGTAAGGAGATGCTTGTGCTTGCTGGGGTGTGCAATTTTCCCCACGGGTTTTCTTCCTTTGTGCTGTGGAAGGTTGATGAGAGGACCATGAGGTTCAGCCAGATTGATGTGATGCCACATGATTTGCTCTGTAGCTTGTTTGATGGTGACGAGGATGATAAATTTGCAAGCTTGAAGTGTGTTGGGTTGGGAGATCTTATATATGTTTACAATGAGGATTACCATAGGATGTACCCTGCTTGTGTGTGTGAGATTAACGGGGAGAGTGGGAGGTGTGTGTGGAGGAAAGTGCCCCCGTTGCCATCACTGATGAATAGGTTTCACAAAGTTATTAGCTTTTGTTCGACAGTTTCACTGCATGGTATTCTGCGTGAACTTCAAGGCCCTGGTCTTCAATTCTAGGTATCCTTTTTTCTTGACATTACCAATTTCCGATTCATAGTTTTTTAGGGAGCACTTAATTTAACCGCATAAAATGGTTTTGTTTTCTTCTTCTTCTTTTTTCTATTTACCAATGATTATAGTGGCTTGTGGTTGTGAAATTAAGTGAAATGTGTGTTATTTTGGCCTTGTTTGTTTTATGTTCTGTTTTGTTTTACAACAATTTGTCTGTGCCTTTTGGATCATGATATTATTTGTAGTCCCAATTATCTTATCATCTCTTTGGTTGATTGGCTTTTTGGTTCAATGATAGATAAGTTTCTTATAGGTTGGCTAGAGGGTATTTCACCAAATGCGTCTTTCATTGTTTAAGCTACCTGGTATTAGAAGTCAGTGTAGTGATTGTCTGATGTAATTAAACGTACTAACTACTGTCTCTTAATTGTGCATATAATAGTTATTCGCCCTTCATAAACCTAGTTGCGTATGCAGTTGTTGTGTGCAATACTTTTTTGTTTATATTGTCTTTTACATTGGCTTGTCACGATTCTACTATTTTGCTTAATTTTTTTTTACCCTTTTTTATGCCTATTTCTGTGAATGGATGTTTATGTATTTATGCCTTGTTTACCTCTGCTGGTAACGATTGCACGTGAAAGTTAGGAAAGGAAAAACGTTATTATTCTTTTTTATTTATCTGTTGAACATGTTTTGACTCTGACAACAATAATGCTAGCTGAACCGACATATTTAGCAGTTTAGCTGCATAATTAGACTAATTAGCATTACAAAATGTTTAGTTTCATAATTTGATCAAGCTCAGAAATATTGTTCAAATTTTTGAAACAGATAAATTTCTCCATCATGGTGTAAATTACCCTATTTTCAGCTGTTTCTGATATTCGAATTCTTATTTTTATAACCATCTCTTTATTCATGTTATAAAACTCCCAAGTTAAACAAGCATATTTAAAATTTTTGTGATGCAGAAAGTTACGATGAATTTCTCTAATTAGGAGTAAGCTTCTTTCTTTTTTTGTTATTGAGTGTCAAGCCTCAGTATCAGTTTCTTCCGAGTGAGTAAACTGTCAAGGTCAAATGGATCCCGACCCTAGTTAAATAAAACTAAGTGTATTCATGTCAAGTGGGAATTGTTCCCACTTGTTATCATAGGAACAATTAATCTTCACTACCTTACTGAATGGGGCTGGAGAAAATTAGAATTGACTAAAACATGGTCAACAAAATCCTTTTATGGTCGAAATATGGTGAAGATTCATTATTTTTCATAACAACTAGTGAAAGCATAAGATGAGAGTTAATCTTGACTATACAATTAAATAATTGGTCAAGATTATATTTAAGCAAAACAGTCATGATGGAACTAGATACCACACTTTGTGATGTCTGCATAGGTAGAAACTCAATTGCTTTGTGGTTCATTTTCTAAGCGCATGTATGTGTGTGCATGTATATGTATGTGTATAAGACACAGACACATACACATATATATTTAATTTAAATTGTGTTTACAGCTTTCAATATGTTCAAAGTTTATTTTAATGGTTGATTGAAGGTGTCAACAACTTATTTTTGTGTATAAATTGATCATTTTTGAGCTATTCCATTGCCTACCATTTTCTATTTCACAATATCTCACTCACTATTGAGGTTCTTTCTTTATTATACTTTTGTGTTCTGTTTGGTTTTACTATAATTTATACTGTGTTCGAAGTTTACATCTGTTTGGTTTTACTATAATTTACACCACAACACACATAGGTAGAGAGGTAAAGAGAGAGATTAGAGAGAAAAGATGAACTGTTGATATGTTTTGATTAACAAAAATTTGAGTCTCAGCACTCCCATAATGAGTTTCCAATACCTGCTACTACAGTAATAAAATTGCTATTTATACACTATAACTTCCAAACTGACTGTCTTGTGGGTCAGTTGGGTTTGTTCTGTTCTTATTTCTTCAAGAATTTACTTTAGTAATAGGTTTCATGTTCCTAAGAATCTCCTCCCAAAAAAAGATCCACCTTGTCCTCATGCTGCCTGTCTGATATTAACACATTTTCTGGTTGAACCTGGATCTCCATGTCATCTGCTAGTGTGAGGGGGTAGAGCTTGAACAAGCTGTGGTGAGCTGAATACTCTCTTGAGGAGGGACACTTGAAAATCCGGGTGAATCCTGCTATCCTCTGGTTAATTCATCTCATAGGCTTTTTGATCAGCAATGGGATATTTTATAACTATAATAGAGTACTTGGGGTACTCCGATCCATTTACAAGATATGTACAGCACTGTAGATACAATAATAATTCAAGAATCCCTTTCTAGTACATTGTAAGATTTCATTCCTATTCTATAACAGAGAATATACTTTTCCATGTATACATTGGAATTGACCCATATATTAGCTTTCTACATTTTATCTAACATATACTACATTTAAGTTGTGGCTGCAATATTAATCTTATTATACTCTTCATTATGTGAACATATGTGATGGAGATTTTCTTTCAAGCATATTCCTTCATATCTTCAACCAAGTGTGCATATAAGTTAGAAGTGTAGCAGCCCCACTTCCAAGCTAAGAGGTCAACCACCACTTTGAAGTCATGTTCCTCTTTAGCTCACCACCTCTTTAACACTTTGTTCACTTGAATGGATTTGGGGGAGAGTGATTGAATGGATTTGAAGGTAAATTTTTTGTTGTTTATTTGAGTGGATTTAGAGGTAAGTGAGAGTGGATTGGGAAGTAAATTTTGTTAATCTGTCACATCAATCAAATCCGACACTAATTCTCACAAACTTTACTTCTAAATCCACTCTTATTTACTTCCAAATCCACTCAAATAAACAACAAAAAATTTACCTTCAAATTTTCTTAAATCCGTTCAATCGCTCTCTCCCAAATCCATTCAAGTGAACAAAGCCTAAATGAGGTGCCTAAAGGAAATTGCCATCATTTCCTAAATCACAAGTCAAAGCCACTAACATAAGCTACCTGGCCAATTCTATCCAAAATCTGAAAATGACGACAAAGGTTGTTGTTAGGCCTTTTATGTTAATAAGCAAATCAAGTAAATCATAATCAAGGAAATCCATTATTAATCATTCCTGTTATTGTGCATATTTACAGTTAATTTGGTAGCCTTCTAATCAGCCTATCAATTAGGAATTAGAAATAATTTGTAATCACTAGCTGTAAATGAGCTAGCTTATAGAAGAAAGGAAAATCAAACAAGGCATCAAAAGCAAACTTTGTTGACATGGTATCTTGAGTCTCCTCACTTAAGAACCTTAGCTCCTATTGCCAAAATGACAGCGTAAGAACAATCCTCTCTTTTTGCAGCCTCCCAAGGCTGGTTACATGATAAAATGGATGTGAAGAATGCCTTTCCAAGTGATTTGGCCAAAGATATTTTTATGACTCCTCCACGAGGCTTGTTTCCTTATTCTGGTGGTTTGGAAAATGGAGCTTTCATTTTTTCTGGTTTCCTCCACAATTTTCATTTTTCCTTCCATTTTCATGGTGGTCTTGAAAGTCCCTTGCCTCATTGCATCCATTCTTGATACCCTCAGCTCTAAGATAGAATCTCTGATACCAGTTGATACAGCTGGTACAAAGAATTAAAAGAAATAACACCACAATATGCAGAAGTAGAGGTAAAGAGAAAGAATAGAGAGAAAAAAGCTAAATTGTGAATGTGTTGATTACTACAGCAATAACATTGTTACTACAGAATAAGTTTCCAAAACCTGCTACTACAGCAATAACATTGTTATTTATACACTATAACTGACTAACTTGTGGGTCGGTTGGATTTTTTTTGTTCTTCAAAACTGTGTGATTGGCGCATCTGGGTTGTCTATATCTTCTACATTGATGCATCTGGGTTGTACTATAGTGCTTGGTGTTTTAAAAGTACTCCATTTTGAAAGTTTATGATCTTGGTTTCTCCATTTCTCATGACCTGTATCTTAGTTTATACTCTGTATATTGAACTGTTGAATTTAGATTAAGTTTACAGATTTCAACTAGTTCAAACTTTATTTTAATTGAAGTTCTCTTATTGGTTGCTGGTATCAGAAACTTATTCTTTGTCTACGAGTTAATCACCATCATTGAGCTTTTCCATTTCCTTCCATTTTCTTCTTCTTCAATAATCTACTTCCAATTGTTCAACATTTAACAATATGATGCTATTTCCTTTTATATCTATTAATCAGAAAAGTAATGGAACACAACTTCTGAGAGAAGAAAGCATCAGTTTGAAGAATTATTTGCTGCAGATGGTGCTGTACCAAAAGTATGTGCAACATTGACATGAAGCAAGAACAGAAGCTGACATAAACTATGTAATAGATAAATAGTCTTATATGTGTTGTATGTGTCTAGTTTAGCTGTTACAAAACATGAATGGTGACAATTTTTCCTAGTGATATTGGCAAACTGTATTCTGTAATAGCTTTTTGTAATTTTAATTAATAATCATTTAGTTTCATGTTGCATTTCTTAGTGAATTGTTGTTACAATTTTAATTCAGTGGTCCATTTTCTTGTATCACCATTTGAAAGACTATTCCATCAAATGTTTGAGTTGCAATAAAAATAAATTACTCAAATCATCTTTGGTAATGCTGATATATCACAATTTCGTTAACACTTTCAATATTAATGTTCCTCTTAATCTGAAGATGTTGAGGTTTGCTATCATTTTTTTTTATAATTTTAACTTATTTCTTGTTTTATGATTAAAATAGAACGAGATAAACAAAAAAAACTACAGACACTTGGCATGATTTAAGTTTATGATTTGATCTTTGGGACGTAATTAAACAACTCAATTTAAAGAGTGAATTTAGCATTATTTAAAAATGTAATAAGAATATACGTATTTTAGTTTCTTAGTAAATTTAATATATTACTAAATAAAATAAATTTGTAGTAATATATAAAATTAAAAATCATCACTAAAAGTACAATAGTGTTTTTGAAATTCTCATTAAATAACTGCCATTATAGTTCTGGTAAGAATTTCAGTAGATTCATTTTAGTAAAGTCTATCAAGTTTTATTAGACAAAAAAGTTTCATTGACAAATTTTAAACAGGAGTATTTTAAAAAAAATTATTTTTAATTTAAAATAAAAAAAAATCAGAAATATTCTTCTAATTTTAATATATATTTTTTACTTATTTATTTTTCTTTCATCTCCATCGTCTCTCGATCATGCATGATGACTAATTTGTTGTTCTTGTTGGAAATTATTTGTTTTAACGAATCATTTAATTCAGGAAGATTTTCTCAGCGAAAGTGAATTAGTGGATTTCTTGTCTTTGTTTGCTTTCATGGCTTACTTCCCCTCTTTAACTTTTTGCCCTAATTTTGACTTTTCACTCTCATAACATCATCCACTGCTTAATTCTACTTCTAACTCTATTATATTTCAACAACAAAATGGAAAATATAATTCCATTCCATTACTATCAATGACTTTTCAAGATAATTATACCAAATAATTTTCTAATTTTCCAGCTTCTTATTTAATTTAGTCAGGTTCTTGTGTCAAATATATTAACATAATGCAATTTTGCTTTTAATTTACCTTATTTTTAAAAACAATTACAAATATAGATAAATTTTTGGAATAATGAAGACGAACAATTATATTTATACATGGGTTGATATTTATTTATGTGTTTATTAAAAGAAATTTAAAGATTGAGTAAAAAAATAATAATAAATATTTTAAAATTTACAATTAAGTTTTGAATAAATGAATTTGAAAAAAGTTTTTCAACCAATAAATTAATCGAGAAATAGCAAAAAAATTGCACAGATTGTTATGTTGGATGAGAGAGAGGACGAGAGATGAGAGAAAAATAAATTAGACAAGTGAGGAATGTAAGTTAGAGTTAGAATTAGCTGCGTGTTTCTGATTTTTTTTTATTTTAAATTAAAATAAAAATTATTAAAATAGTATTTAAAGTTTGTATTTTTTTTATGAATGAGGATTTTTTTATTTACTAAAAAACTTGGTACATTTTGGTACATTTTGCATAAATTAGCAAACTTCATATATATATATATATATATATATATATATATATAAAACAATTTTTAGAAAAATTAAAAAATAGTTATAATATTAAACAAATAAAAATATTAGTTTTGTGCCAACTTAAAAAATAATACACAATTTATTTTCCTTGTGAATAAACTAGATATAATTTATATAATTTCAAAAGATAATAATTGTTAACAATATATAATTAAATTAGATTTCACTACATGAAATAATTTTTTAAATATGACTTAATTATTATTAATAAAATTAATTTTGATCAGAAAGAAAATTACTTAATCTATTTTTTGAAATTTGATTTGATTAGATAATATAACTAGTTATACATGTTATTACACTTACATTATATAATAAGATAATTATCCAAACAAGATATAGTTAATTATTAATATATCCAATTAAATTAGATTTTGTTACACTTAATCAATTCAATATGATTTAATTAAGTTTTAAATGTTTGAATATAATCAAATAAGATAATTGCTTGAATATATTTAACTAACGGTTAGAATATCTAGTCAAATTAGATTAGATTATGATAAATGATTTACTTAATTTAATTTAGTACCATCAAAGTAGATTTAAATATATAAGATAAGTAATTAAATATAATTTTATAAATTTATTCATATCTATAATATTCTATATGAAAACATAAAGTATAGTCATATTCCATTAACAATTTTCTTTTGTCACACTTTGAGTTATCATCATACTATCCACCCAATGGATAGTCCACCTCCCCAAGACAATGGTGAATCTCCTACTTCAGATTCTTCTCCCTCGTCACCTCCTCCCACGCCTCCTGGTGCAAATGATTCAGCATGGCCTATTGCCCTCAGAAAAGGTACTCGTTCCACTCGGAACCCTCATCCCATTTATAATTTTCTAAGCTATCATCGATTGTCGCCCTCCTATTTTTCTCTTTTATCCTCAGTGTCCTCTGTTGTTATACCAAGACTGTGAAAGAAGCACTTGATCATCCTGGATGGCGACAAGCTATGATTACAGAAATGCAGGCTCTTGACCACAGTAATACTTGGGAGTTGGTGCCCCTTCCCCCAGGCAAAAAGGCGGTTGGTTGTCAATGGGTGTATGTAGTTAAAGTCGGCCCTGATGGTGAAATTGAACGGCTCAAAGCTCGGCTTGTTGCAAAAGCTTACACTCAGGTTTATGGTCTTGATTATTGTGACACTTTCTCTCCTATAGCCAAGATGACTACTATTCGCCTCTTCTTTGCCATGGCAGCCATTCGTCACTGGCCACTTCATCAATTGGATATCAAGAATGCCTTCCTACATGGTGATCTTGAGGAAGAAGTTTATATGGAGTAACCTCCTAGGTTTGTTGCTCAGGGGGAGTCTGGTATGGTATGCAAATTGCATCGATCTCTATATGGCCTCAAGCAATCCCCACGTGCTTGGTTTGGAAAGTTTAGCTCCATTGTTCAAAAATTTGGGCTAAAACGCAGTGAAGCAGACCATTCAGTTTTTTACTGTCATTCTTCTCTCGAAAAATGTGTTTACTTAATAGTATATGTTGATGATATTGTCATTACAGGAAATGATGTTGTTGGAATATCTCAACTAAAAGAGTATTTGTGTAGACATTTTCAAACCAAGGATCTTGGAAGTCTCAAATACTTCTTAGGCATTGAAGTAGCGCAATCAAAAGATAGAGTTGTAATCTCCCAAAGGAAGTATGCTCTTGATATATTACAAGAAACATGCATGATTGATTGTAGACCGGTAGACAGTCCCATGGACCCAAACGAGAAATTAAGGACAGAAGAAGATGAATTATTCTCTGATCCAGAGAGGTATAGGAGGCTGGTTGGAAAACTGATTTATCTCACTATTACAAGGCCAGATCTATCCTTTGAAGTTGGAGTGGTTAGTCAGTTCATGCAAGCTCCATGTGTTGACCATTGGAATACTCTCATTTGCATTCTAAGGTATGTAAAGAAGGCTCCTGGGTAAGGATTGTTATATGAAGATAAAGGAAGCATTCAGGTCTTTGGGTATTGTGATGTAAATTGGGCAGGATCACCTATTGATAGACGACCTACTACAGGATATTATGCTTTTCTAGGAGGAAACATCATTTTATAGAAAAGTAAGAAACAGAATGTAGTAGCTCGATCAACCGCTGAATCCGAGTATAGGGCAATGGCATCACTAACATGTGAACTTATATGGGTGAAACAATTCCTTCAAGAGGTTAAATTCTGTGACATCCATACTATGAAGATGTATTACAACAATCAAGATGCTCTCCACATTGCATCAAATCCAGTGTTTCACGAGAGGACTAAACATATAGAAATTGATTGTCATTTTGTTCGTGAAAAGTTGTTGACTAAAGAAATATGTATTGAGTTTATTGGGTCAAACGATCAATTCGTAGATTTATTGACCAAGTCATTAAGGGGTCGTCGGATTGAGTTTATTTGTTCCAAGCTTGGTACATACAATTTGTATGCTCCAGCTTGAGGGGGAGTGTTAGGATATTTATCCTAATTTATCATGATTATATTGTGTCAAGGGTTACCATATTTATCATGATTATATTGTGTCTAGGATTACCCTATTTATCATGATTATATTGTGTCTAGGGTTACCCTATTTATCATGTACTTTTGTATCAATTTATTCTTATAAATAGAAGATTATGAGAGGGATCAATCAAGCCCTCTAGAATTATTTTACAGTTTAATTCTCAAGTTGGTATCAGCATGGTTAGAGCCTATCCTAGCGATAATTTGTTGTTTGTTGCGCATATTGTTCCACCCGCTATCAGACCGCTATCGGACCACCCATTAAAAATGTCTAATCCCACGCTCGAGATGTATATACCTCGGCGTTAGGGGGTGTGTTGGAAGTCCCACATCGACTAGAGATAAGGCCAATTTATAATATATAAGTGAGGTGCAAACCTCACCCTACAAGCCGGTTTTGTGGGGTTGAGTTAGGCTTAAAGTCCACATCTAACAAGAGGCTTTGAAACAAGTAATCAAACACACCAAGACAGTGGAAAAGTCACGGCCCAGACCAAGACAGTGGCCAAGAGATCAGATACAGCCACCAAAAACACAAAACAGCCAGCATATATCAAACAGATTAGAAATAATCCCAAACAGCAAGCACTGGAATGAACACTTGATGAAAAACAATTAAATGTGCAAGTTGCACCTGTAATCAGCGTTTTTCTAGGTGCAGGAAAATGAGTACTGAACAATTATCAACAAATGCGAATAGAAAATGATGGAATTAAAGCAAAATAATGACTGGATATTTTCCTAACATGTAGAGGAAACTAGGAAAAAAATTGCACTCAATTTGGATGAGAAATGAGCTAGAACTAGAGCAAACAAGCTGGTTATGCAATTCACGTCCGAGCTAAGTGGTAGAATTGGAACAAATAAGCTTTCTCCTTTTCTTGTTTTTAGTGCAAGTAAACATGCATAGTTTGTAGCTTTTGAATTCTAGGCTTGCTAGGAAGAAACCCTTTAAGAATGGAAGCACTTGGGAGTGAATTAAGTGGAGTGAATTTCGATAATATTTAAGCATTAAGTGGAGATTCAAAAGTTGAAGTCACTATTGAGGAGTGAATTTGAGAGGAAGCACTTGGGAGATATTAGTCAAATTTTGGACATGAAGATCAGGTCTGATTATTCTTAGAATAAACTTGTTATTGGTTAACAATAACACATTCAAAAGGTCCTTGATCAATTTGGCATAAGTAATTTCAAATCAATGATTACACCATTGACATTGTTTATTCGTCTATTTCTAGCTAATACTACTCTATTGAAACTTGTAATGAATACATGACTCATGTTTGTTATGCTAGTATAGTGGAGAAGCTGGTATATGTGATGGTGTGCACTGTCCTAAACCTTACTCAAGCAGTGGTAAATACACAATTAATGTGAGGAAAGAAAATTGGTAGGCGGTGAAACATGTTCTTCGGTATCTTAAAAGTACATTTGATGTTGGCCTCATCTAGAAGGGTGACATTGAGTATAGTTTTGCCAGATAATTATATTGAAATTGCATTCATTGGTTATACTTTCACATTTGTTGGTTCGTTAGTAAGTTGGAAAATAATTATGCAACAACAATAAAATTGTTTGTTACCAAAGTAGCACATATGGCTCTTGTAAAGGCAATAAAGGATGAATTTGGTTTAAAGAACGAAATTCTAATATAGGCTTCTTTTAAGAGAAAACTTTTTTTGTGTGTTAGTCTTGGTGAATTTTTTGGTGAAAGATTAAGTTGATTATGAATTAACCAATCACATTAATGCACTACAAGAAAAAATTGAATTACATACTGTCAAAATCTGTATATAAGGCTCAAAATTCGTATATAACACTTGGTTATATATAGATTATATACGGGCAAAAATCAGTATATAATACTATCGTAGCTAGAATTATATACGGATGTATCCGTATATAACTTATATACGGATTTATCCGTATAAAACTTATATACGGATGTTTCCGTATATAACTTATATACGGATATATCCGTATATAATTGTTTTAGAAGAGCTAAATAAATCCTTGCACGTAGCAATTCCATTGAACATGCCCAATTCATTTCATACAAGCAGACCTGGACATTATAATGAACATTCAAAATTCATATAAGCAAACCTGGACATTATACATTGCACATTAACATATAAAACCAATAAGCTTTTCACATACACTTAATCCACAAAGAAAACATTGTACATGAATACATAAATATTGTTTACATCAATATAATTGCAAGATTAAACATTAGGTAAGTTCATAAACTAGTTCTGGTTCGAAATAAGTTCAACCGTAATGGAAATTAGTTCTATAAAATGCCTAATATTGAATATAATTATTTCCATCTTGAGCTTGTTGATCTGGTGGTTGGTGGTCTGGAGGTTGTTGTTCTGGTTGGACATCATTGGGTGCTTGATTTTGAACTTCAGAATTTTGGAAGCTTAAAAAGTCTTGTTCAGTTGTGGCTGCTGAAGGTGGAAGGAATGGTAGGAGGACGCCAATAAAGCCTTGAAACTTTTCAAGATGTTGACCATATTGTTGTAACTGCGATTTAAGGTTAACAATTTCTTCTGAATTTTGTTGTTGAGTAGAAGAAGATGTCTGTGTCTGTTGGATGTAACTATCGGCACAGTCACCTTGGGAACTGACATTTCTAATGTCGTATACACATCCCTTGTATTTTCCATCAGCAGCCTCTAACCAACATCTGTTTCTCAATCTTTCCTCCCCCGCAGGGTCTAGAGGACTACATGCTAAGGCACCAACAGATGTAGTCTCAGATCTTATTTCAACAAATTTTGCTTGAAATTGTTTCTGTTAAATGAATAAATATTATCAGTAAACGTAAGGTTTAAAAACCGACAATGTATAATGTGATAGAGTTAGTAGAAACTTACATGGGTCCGCCTAGACCTTTCGTCCACAAATTCCCCTATTGATTGACGAATATGTGTTTGCTGAAATATCTCATCAACATGCACAGACCGACCAAGCTCTTGTGACTGCAAACAAAATGAGTTGTTAATAAACATTTGTAAAGTTTATGATTAATCCAGTTGATTAGCCCAGTTGGCATATCTGGTTCAATATTAGATTAATCCATTGGAGATAGGAAAAGCTATAGTTATGAATGCAAAAGCCATTCTTTGCAGTGTTTTATGAATGCAAAAGCCATGCAAAAACCATTGGATATCTTATCATTCAACTAACTACAATCAATCATCAACAACCAACTACAACAATCATCATCAACCTCTCGGTCAAGTATAGTCAAATAAAACAACAACCAGTTGTAGAAATCATCATCAGCCTCTCAACCAAACACAAGTAAATAAAAGAGCAACCAAAACCTATGGAGAAGGATAACACATACAATTTCAAACAACTTGGTGCTCACTCATTCACTAGCAGCCAACTGCACAAAGTTAGGAAACACACTGGCCACTTAAACATATAACAAATAGACCTACATTAAACATTTTAACCCCAAGCCACCTTCCACACTAACTGGACAGATTCAACGATGCAACAACATGCCTAAAACTCTGACCACATTGGACCACTACAATGCTAAATTGGATAGTATTTTTATTAATTCATTTATAATCAAAAAGGAAAATGAGTATGGGTTGATGATTCCTTATAGATATCTAAATATGTGAGTTAATAGTAATATTGAAAGGTGATGTGCAGAAGAGATTGAGGTTGATGATGAGTAAAGGTGAGTTGAAAAGGTGGTGAAATTTTGGTCAAGTGAAGATAAAACTCCTAGGTCTTTTGTTTAGCCTATAAGATTAGGTAAAGTAGTCTCAATTGGTCTGATAGATGTAGGTTGCTTAAGTCCCTAAAGATTAGGTCTTGTTCAATTACTATGAAAACTCAAGGAAAATCCAACGCATACGGCTATAACCTGAGTTTATTTGACAATTATATTATATTAACATAATGTTAGCACTTTGTGATTATTGACCTCACATCCTCCACTTTCTTGGTCTTTGTCATGGATGTCACAGTCCAGGGGAACCAGACAAAGTTTGACAAACTCATGTCTCATAAAAATTATTACTTAGACAACATATATTGGTACTTGAGTTTGTTCGTATATATTAAAGGTACACTAAAAGGATAACCAGGCTAGAATTGAAAGGATTCTGAAAATTTTTATTTTCTTAAATCTTAAGTTTATCATTTCAAAATTAAACATAGATACGACTACTACTTTTATGGTAAAGTCTGGTCAAATAAAATAAATGTTGCCTCAATGTGTACAAGTGAACTACTAGCTTCAGTGAAGGAAATAAAGCATAAAGAAGCAATTTATTTCAATTCTATTTCTTAAACATAACTATCATACTGAAACCATTGATTCAGATAAAGAGGGAAACTCGCAGCATACATCGTATTGAAGATCAACATCTACATTCTTAAAAGTTCATATCAACAATACACACATCAAGCTATATCATTCGGTCATATCATCTAGCTCACATTTGCAAGTCAAGTTATGAATTTCAACCAAGTTCATGAAACAAGAACAGAATAGAAGTCAAGCATACATCAACCATTATAATAACACATTTAACTCTCCTATTAAAGCAGAAGAATATGTAAAGACCAAAACACATAGGAAACATACCTTTAAAGCCCTCTCGATCTTCACTAAACAATACAACACCAGCTGAATGAAGATATTCTAAAAATGCACCAAAGGGTTCCATACACCGACCAAACCACACACCATTTCGTGCCCCGGAAAAAAATATACATATTAGGGTTTTTCGATATTCGTATATAATATTCCATATGTAAAATCCATTTTTCTTGTAGTGATGTTAGGTGTCATTTTTTTCTTAGAGTGATCCTGGTGGGGGTACTATTTCTTTTCTTTGTTTTAGGGCATGAGTGTGATTGTTCTGTTCTCCAATTTTATTTTATTTTTATCTTGGGTTGTTAGAACTTGATCGTGAGTGTTGTGGTGGCAGTGGGAAAAATTGAAGGTTAGGTTGGATATGTTATCATTCCAGCTGGGTAAGGAGGACCTTTGGGATGATCCAGTGCGCGCAGGTAAAATAAGCCGAGAGCATGGTTCGCTCCTAGGAAAAATGAAAGAAGTGAATGCATTGGAACAAGAATTACTTGAGCATCTTATCTTAGGCATGTATTCGCCTTTTTTTTAATAGTCTTACATACAAAAGACTGTGATGCTCAATAATCTGACCTGTGTTCCTTTGATTTGGTGTGCAATGTATTGTTTAACAACATATTGCAATGTCTGAAAATCTATATGGCTCAACGTCTTATGTGGTAGATCTAATTTGTAGGAAACACATATTGATGTTGAAAACTAGTTTATTCTCTTTCAAGGTTTGTTGAGAATAGTTAGATTGATCATTTCTTACTAGTACATGCAGATTTATATATTCATGCATTGAGTATTCCCTTTTCAGGAATCACTGAAAGTGTTGCTTAACATGAGAAAAGATGCAAAAAAGAAAGAGCTAGAGGTGTTGCTTGCTGGGGAGCAAGATTCTTGTTCTTGTTACATTGAGGTTGCTGTCATAGAATTAAAATGTTTTATTACTTCCTTGTTGTTTTTATTATTATTCATGTCCAAGCCATCAATCTAGGTATAAGAGCATGATGTTGATATTCTGCACTACAATATATCCTAGATTCCTAACATTTTTTTCCTTATTCATTATAAAGAAGTGAACTTGGGCTATGGTTGTGAATCAGTGTGCCTTTTGAAGCTTACTATTATATAGTTAATATAGGTTCAACCTGGGGCGGAGGTATGGAAAGTATGGATTGGGCATCAATGGTCATGTAGATGTATAAGTCATGGGCACAACAGCGTGGATACAAAAACAATTCTTTGACACGGCTAAAGAAATTGACACTCATTTGACACGGGGTGGGGCCCAATTTTTCTGAATGTCATTAAGGGCAAAGTTGTCATTTG